>SNQJ01S0000986.1:82182-106883 GCA_010110895.2 Picea sitchensis
CACATCTCTTCTCAGAGATAAGTTGCCACCATTCTAGCGAGTCTTTCACTCTGTATTTTTACAGTCTTTGTACATTTCTCTGATTAATAGAAATCGTGTATTACTGTATATCTGTGTTTATGGTTGCATCTCTAATACATTTCTGTCATATTATTGAATATCTGCAATATCTCTGTGCATTTCTTTATTATATCTCCGCTCTCATTTCGTGCCGAAAATAATCCGGATCACCCGGGGAAAATATTCAACTTCGTCCTTGGCAATGACGCCATGAATGTTAGCACCAAAAGTCACTCTTGGACTGTGGCAGGAGAAAGCCTGATACCCGTTAGTTTTATATGTCAAGATAATTGAATTAAAGTGGACGAATGGATGCAGACCTAGGAGAATATTGTTTTAACTCAGAAAATTGGGCCAGGCTTGCAAGAGCAGGTGAGGTCCTAATCTAACTTCCATTAGTAAGTTGAATTTAAGGTAAGCAGATGGAAGACTTGGTGAGAAGATGAACGATACTTCTATGGGAATCCGGCCTTCTAGCAGTTCACGGAAGAAAAAAAAGACACTGAAACATGTCGAATTGACATAGCTACAACAACATAGTGATGGCTCGACTGGATCTTCCAATTCCGAGCATCGCAATACTATTGTAATAGCTTGACTGGATCCTCCAATTCCAAGCTATTTGGTGTGAGAGGGAAAGGTGACACAGGAAACTGACTAAAACTGGTGGAAATGTTGTAGTGATCCAACATACATCATCCTACAACATCACGACCCTCGACTGGATCCTCCAATTCTGAGTGTCTTAATATAGTATTTACAAAGATGGAAAGAAGTTGACTTTTATTAAACACGAAGTCTCAAATACAAATTCATAACCAGGAAACCAATGCTTCATCAAAACTTTACAATCGGGAGCCTAGCTCAACCATCGACCCTAACAAAAATGGCAAAAATTCCTCTAAATAATTGGAGTTGGCTCAATTGTCAAAGGCCCGATCATATCATGATTTCAATGCTTCGCGTAGGCGAGTTTCCTTGTCAAGCTGTGCATGCAGACGTCGATCAGACTGCCCATGCAGTCGGCTGTCAGATGCAATCTTTCTCAGGCTGGAATGACAGTCACCTTCTGCGCTTTGTCTCTTTCTGACCTTCTATTTATGGAAGGAGACGACGTTCAACCACCGTCAACCACCTTAATAACTGCTTTCTTGGGATTAGGTTATGCCCGGTCAACTCTCCTCTTGGACAATGCAGTGGCCTTTCCTTGGCCACTGCTGCTTCGTTGGATTGCTACGAGGGAGCCCGACCTACAAATGTGGATGAGGATCTGGAAGGGAGGACGATGGCACCAACAATGCGAAGGAGACAAGGGGTGTTGAGGTGGAAGAACCAGGCGATGGAGACATGGGGGCTGTGACACCAGATGAGAAGTTCCACGGGAAAATGGATAGAAAATAGGTGGAAGCGACATGGATCATGGGGGTATAGGTGTCGGGAGATAAGAGGGACAAAGGAAAAGGGGACATGACACCTGGGAGAGTGGAGGACAGGTGTGCGGTGGTGAAAAGGTAGGAGGGAAGAGTGAGATGTGGCAAGGGAATAGGATAGGTAGAGTGGGGGACACTTGTCACCAGGAGGCGAAGGCAGTAAACGGAGGAGGAAACAGTAAGGGGTTTTAGGGGGGGCCACAAGAAACTGCCCATATTGTACCCCCCCCATTAAAGGCAAAATGATAAGTGGGTCTAGAATGAGACCTCAACCGTTGATCTGGGCACTTAAATCCCAGTCATTGAAACCTATGCGCCCTCACATCGGACCCCCCTTGTCCATTAAAGGCAGAACGATGGGGGTGGTACAGAATGGGACCCTATCCATAGAACTGGGTGTGTAGATCGTGGCCACCCAGATCTGCTTACTACTTAACCATCATGTCGTACCCCCCCCGCGACCCATTAAAGGCAGAACGACGAGGTGGGGGGGGGTTCCGAAATCGATCCTTGGCTGCCCAGATCTACTTACCTCTTAACGCAACGCGCCCTGACACCCCAAACTTAGGATAAGTGGGTTTTTAATTCACTTTGTGCCATTCTTCACTAGAGGGGTCCATTTCTTAGGAAAACAACCACCCTACGATATTATGTGCTAACACTTTACATACCCAAGACACTCTTATGAAGTATATAGGAGGTTTACCTGCACATATTCAAAATATTGTATTCATGTTTGGACCAACTAATCTTTATGAGGTTTTTGTTCAAGCGACACACATTGAAGCAGGGAAAGAAGGTGTGGGTGTATCAGGGGAATTTTCTTCAAGGAAAGAGGACAAGAGGAAGTGGCATGGAAAGAAGTCAAACTCGGTGGCGAGAAAGGAAGAGAGGTCATCTTGCAAGCATTGCAAGAAAGAGGGACATGATGAGGACCGTTGTTGGAAATCACATCCAGAGAAGAGGCCAAAGTGGTTCAAGGAAAAGAAAGGGAGGCAAACAGTTGCAGTGACAACATGATCGACAAACTTGGGATCGGATTCAAGTGATGAATCAAGGGTCTCATTGTTTGGTATGACAGGTAAAATTGGTGAAGGAATTGATTGTAGAAGTAAATTGTTTCATATAAGGGTCATCATGCGACACACTAAGGTTGATACATTAATTGACAATGGATCCCAATCTAACCTAATCTCAGAAGAATTGGTTAAGAAATTGGGGTTAAAAACTCATATGCATCATAATCCCTACACACTTAAATGGATAAGAAAGCATCATCAAATGTACATAACCAAACAATGCACATCAAAATTTGATATTTCATCTAATTATGTGGACGAGGTAACATGTGGTGTAGTGCCACTAAGTGAATGTGGAATGGTCTTAGGTATTCCATACTTGTTTGATCGTAAATAAATCTTCTACAGGACAAAGAATCAATATCAATTAACCAAAGCAGGTCAATATTATGTGGTTCATGCTCATCATGTTAAAGCAAATAAAACTCTTCCAACAATGGAACAATTAAAGAAGGCATTTCAATCAAGAAACAAACCTATAATTGTTTCAAATGAAGTAATATATCTTAAGCAAGAACATGAGATGATCGTTGAATGGAAAATCAATCACAGTTTTCTTCAAGATAAGCTCATGTCGTGCAAATATTACAAACATATCATCTTATTTGCAATCATATTTTCTATTCTATCATTAGTAATGTTGTCTACATGGATGATAGTGTCTTAAGTAAAATGTGATAGGGTTCAAATGGCTAACAATATGTTGTTAGTTGTCATGATTGTGTTATAGTTGATCTTGATGAGACAGGTGCACAAGATGTAGTTTAGAGAAAGAGGACAAGTTGGGTGGCTTATCCGGAGCTTGTTGAGTGGTCAATAACATTTTTTGGGACCAAAAGGTCTTTTAGTGGGGAGGTGTGATCCAGATTCGGATCCAGGAGCTTGATGGGGCTCAGAAAGGCCTAAAAATAAAAATTCTCATAATGGATTCAAAACAGATGTGTTCGTAGGACTCGTTGATATGAACCCAACGCAACTTGAACGGGATGAAACGAATGGCATATGCTTATGATATCGTGTTTTTTTTGTTTTGCCAAACAGGTAAAAATTCAATGTTGACGTCAGCATGATGTCATTTTGATGTCATCATGCTAATGTGGCAGTGTGATATGTGGTAGTAGGTCATACAATTGATGTGGCAGAGACACAGTGGACTACCGACGTGGCATGTATAGGTGGACCAACCGGGAGGTGACACATGTCACCACTAAAAGGGTGACACCTGGCACGTCGTAAGACAAAACATGGCAGAGTATGGAGCTGACAGGTGGTAGAAAATTGGAAGACAACTACTCCAATTGGTATTTGACACATCTGGTCCAATTGGCATTTGACACGTGGCCCGGACGTGGGCTGTCACGTGGCACCCATGTGTTGGTTGTTTGTTTTTGCAAAATTTCATGAGTTATGGGTTTCGAACCCCAAACCTCTCCACCAAGCGTAGAGCTTTCACAAAGGTCTGAATACCATTGCGCCATGTATTTTCTTATTATATCATAGCCAACATATAATATATAAAGTGAATTATATGGTTAAGTGGAGGCAGAAGGGGGTTGGGGCTAAGCCCCAGCCTTCGGACTTTCCATTCTATACATATAACCACAGCTAAAGGTGGTGAGGGCGCAATATGTCAACCACCGATAGGAGTTTGTGCATAGAACTCAAGCTATTGCATACATTTAGGGGTTGTGACCACCACCTAGGCGCACACCGTTTGGGGTGTGGTTATATTACAACAAGCCATGTGACCTGTGTTTATGGACTATGGGCCAGCGCACAACCCTTTGGGTTGGCGCTTGGCCACATCAATGAAATATAACCATATTTAGGGGGCGCACACCTAGGAAAATGGGCTTAGCCCATATTATATGCAAAAAGTGGGTTTTTTCACTATGGAATAATGATTTTCAGTGATTTTTGGCCTGTTATTGAAGATTTTTGGCCAATATTGGGGGATATTGGGCCCTTTTTTAGGCCAGAGCTTGGGGGGAAGTTGGGAGATTATAATCAAATTTAGATCTATATAAACTAGGCCTTCTTGAGTCCATGGGAGAATATTCAGAGAAGGTTTATGCTGACGATTTTCCAAGCCAAAGCCATTTTTATGCAGGGAAGTTGTTGAGGAGCGCACCTATGCGGGCCATTTCTGGGAGCTCTGGTCATCCGATTTGAGAGTCGTTTCTTTTGTTGGGTTCTTAATATCTGGGAGAACAAGACCAGATCAGTTTTGTAACCTTTTGGAACTATTGTGATGTACTTATTGAGCTTTGAACATAAATAAGAAAGCCTCACCCACCGAGACAAAGGCCCGAAGACGTAGGCAAGATTGTCGAACTTTGTTATCACATTGGTGTTATGGTTTTTTATTTTTTTATACTTGATTTCAGTTCTGTACATGTTTATATGGCTGTTGTAACTTCTCATATCTTCTTCCTCTTTCATTAAAGCTTCCTAATTGGTTAATCAATACATGCATAATAACTCAACCATAGTCATGTAAAAGATATTTTCGGATCACACACACTAGCACATATATCAAGGCAATGCAGTAAACACAATGAGACACAAGGCTCTGTCACACATGATTGATCTTGAGGGGATGATGGATAATGAAGACAATGGTTTAATTCAGCCCATGCAAGGTGGGGTAGTGCACAATTTGATCCCTGCATAGTGGGAGAAAGATGGGAAGCTCTATTCATTTGGACTTTGTTCAAAATGTTCCTTGAATCTCAACTTGGTGGTTAGTTATGTTTTCCTTTTGTTTTCTCTTCTTTCATTGAATCTAGATAATGCATAGGAGTTGGCAGCTTGTATAGTAGTTTTCATATATCTTGGTTAGTTTGGTTTTAAATATGATTATTTGAGGAAGAGAATCTTGGTTATATGTATTGTGACTTCAAAGTCTTGTTCTCTTCTCTCTAGCTATGGGAAACTCTATTTAATTGGTTTCTGCTAGAATTTACTCTTGGTTCTCAGGTTGGTAGTTGGATTTGTTTATTTTCCGCTTGCCTCTTGTTTGTTGAAATTAGTCTATAAAAAAAAATTGGTTGTTAGTATATCAATCAACTTGTGTTTAAAGGAGTGTGGAATTGTCTTTGAGTATTTGGGGAGGGGTGTGTTGTTAACTCCATTCACAGATTGTGGACGTCAATTCTCATAGCCTCGCATGTATAAGTATAGGTGAAATCCCCTTAAGTGTTGTGAATACCCTCATCATATATATTTCAAATCAAGCTTGTGGGCTTGTTGCATCGCCAAGCATCAACTCTCTCTTTGACAATCAAAAGGTGGATCTTCAACCATGGACCACCATGATTTACAAGAACTTAGGAGGATTTTAAGGTTGCATGAAGAAATGGTTTAGGGAAACAGAGCATCCATTCTCTCTCTTATTAGAAATGGTGTTTTAACAAATTATGTAGGTACAATTGTTAGAAATGGTGTTCTTTGTGTCTAACCTACGGATAAATTTTCTATAGATCAAGTGCATATTACAAAATTCAAAGAAACAATATGTTGCAGAAGAAACAAATTGATATGGATTCATAAGTATTACCACTTGCTACAAATACGCAAATAATAGTTGTTGCACGGCGAGAGATACAAATCCTAATAATCAAGAATGTTACTTGTCACTTGCTACAAGTTCCCAAAGATCATGTTGCTATTATCTAGTTGCTACAAAACCAAGAGTTGTCAACATAAGCTTATATGCAATTCGATTAGTCCTCTACATGGTTGTGATGATAATTGTGTGGATGATTCTGGTTGTAGCTACGAAGCATCTTCAAGAGGATTTAAGCTTTGTTATATTCTAGCATCTTATGCAATTCGATTAGTCCTCTACATGGTTGTGATGATAATTGTGTGGATGATTTTGGTTGTAGCTACGAAGCATCTTCAAGAGGATTTAAGCTTTGCTATATTCTAGCAACTAATCTAGTTTCATAATTATTCAAGATACTTTGCTTTATTATTGTTGTAACTGTTTTAAATATATACTATGTTTTATTTAATGGATGTAATAGACTTTAACAACCACTTGAAAAATCAACAATTCCCAAGTGTGTTTCTCCTTAAATTCCATTTAATAAGTTGTTAAGTAGTTGAGCCTATAAAAGGCTACACCTACCTCTTAGATGGAAAAAGAAAAGATATAAAGAGACTCAAATAGTGGGAAAAGCTAATTGTTGAAGTAGAATAAGAGTTCAAACTTCTTTAGCACTCTACTCCACAAAAAAAGGGCCCACTCTGGAGGAAATAAGTGATGCTTTCATTTCATGTTTATGTTAATATGCTATATATTTGTTTTCTGACTTTGATTGCTTAAATGTTGGCAGAAGATTAAATTGCTTTGACAATTATGTTTACAGTTTGATATGTGTTACATCAAGTAATAATTTAATTATCCAACAGTTAATTGTTCAATGCTACAAATCTCATGCTACTAATCTTTTAATATAAATCAATAGTCATGTTTTCATTTTAAAGTTCACAGTTCCTTGTTTTTCAGTCAAGTAAAATTGGATTTCTAGGTAGATGTTAATAGTATGGTTAAAGTGTCCAACTAAATAACTAATCCCCGAGCCTTCCATATACTTTTCACAATATCTCACAAGTTTTCCAAACTCTAGGTTGACAATTAAATGCACTAGTAAACTAGATGCCCTATTAGGAAATAATAGGGTATATACTAGACCTATCGGGATTGTTGATGTATCATTTGGATATAATGTACAAGGGCAAATCAATAACAAAGAACACTATAAGCTTAAACAACTTTAAAAGGTGGTTGAAGAATTTCAAAAAGTTATTGATCTAAAATATCAACACTTCAATGTGGTCCTTTCTAGGAAACAATGTGGAATAGCATTTACTGCAATAAGAGATATTGTAATTGAGCGTAACCAACTTGTATGCAAAGATGTTTCATTTATGCAATTTTTATTTTATTAATTGTTTATCTATTTTACAAGGAAAACCTCGTGGGGAAACTCAATGGATGTTTCGCTACATTCATGGACAACATCCCTAATAAACTCGTCAATGTAAACTAGTGTGCCTAATCTAAAGGGATTCAAATTGAAAACCTACTAAAAAGGAACTAACCAAATGCCCAATAACATTGACAACAACCAATGGAGCTAAACCATCATGATTATTATCAAATTTAATTTTTATATATTAAACATAAATTGTCATTATTATTTTTAATGGTCACATTTATTTTGTAAAATATCAAGTTTTTATTTATGTAAATAACGTTTTTTTATTCAATTTTTTTTTTAGTTATGATTTAAATCGACTTCATACATTTATTTCAATTGGGATTAAAATAAATGTGTGTGCACTAAAATCATCTTGGTTAACACAAGTTGATGAAAACGCTATTTATATTAGATAGAAGGTAGTAACTTTTGGCTAAAATTATATAATTCTCCTCAAGACAAATGAAGTACAAATAATATGTTAAATTTGATTGTAATGAAAAAATTAAAATGTATGTTATGATATAGTTAATCCATATCAGAAACCATAAACATAAACATTGATAAATACATTCTTTGATAAGTTCTTCAACAAAGATGATTAATTAAATATGTTTATATTACATATATTATGACATTTAACCGTTATTGATAATTGAATATTAAATATTTTTATGGTACATGTATTATGACTTTTAACTATCATTATAATTTTATCAATATTTTAAATTTTCATAAACAAATAAAAAATAATAACTTATTTTTAATATTTTATTTTTTAAATATATTGTAAGCACTATCTTAACTTATCCTTTGAAGGGACGATATGATTGTGTGGTTGTCAAAATATACAATTTTCAAGCATGATTTATTCCACAAACATTACACATGTTGGATAAATTATAGGATGAATTCTAAGAGATATTTCCTAAAGAACAAAATTATAAGTCAAAACATTTCCGAAACTTTTCGAAGGAGTCTCGATCTCCGTTTGAATTTTGAGGGAAAAAAAAAGGGTAACTGTAAAGATTACTACACATGATAGTGAACATGTAAAAAATTGTTGAACTACACATGTTAACATGAACATGTAAAAATGGTTGAACTATACATTATAGTGAACATGTAAAAAATGTTGAACATAATCAGGGGATCTAGAAAATGAACCCCAAAATATATAGATATATATTTTGATGAGCATTGTCATATAGACCTAAAGTGGAGCATTTTTATGAAACTATAATTTCTTAACATTTAACACATTTTTTTCACTTATCATATTTATGCTGATTTATTTTATATATATATATATATATATTTAAATATATATTTCAAATTTTCTTTACATATTTAAATATAAATTATTTGTAAGATTTTGAGAAACAATTTAAAATATATTGTTCAGATGCGGATGCCAATGCGGACCACCTGGATACCACCAACGTCACCTCCAACGCATAAATCGATGGACACTTGGCTCCCGCCCCTCCCATCCTCCATGTGAATTAAATCTGGGTTTTGCTCGAGGCTCCAAGTATTAACTTTGCCAACCATTTCTCTCACGCTCCAGATGCGCCAAGGTACTATGGCATTAGGTGTGGCTCTACAAATGGTGTGGGCATTGATTTCCTAGAGTTCTTCCCTTTTCAACCCAGGGAACCTCCACTTCTAGCTCATTCTGTTCTACCCTTGGCTCACGCTCCTGCTCGATGAACCTTCTCTCTGTGCTAAGAGCTCCCCTGATAGCTCCTCTCTGGCATTCTTTGTCGGTCTTCTCCTTCTCCCGATTCGGTCCTTCAACAACAACCACAAGCTTAGTAGGGTGTCGTGGCCCTCTCCTAGGCCTCTCCACATAGTGCTCCTGGTTCCTGCAATGCCCAGATGCATGCATGCAACTCCCTTCCCGGGGAGGGGTGGTCATGGAGGTAGAGTGACAAGCACCCATTATCATCCTATCATCATTAGTCAGGAAGGATATGAACGCTCGGTCTCGCGCTCCATTCAAAAAATGTTGGACGACTGGGAGGAAGAGATAACTAACTACCATCCGGCAACACAGTGCACCCAGAGGCATTGAAGAATCTACTAGACGATAAAACAATTGTTTCCTCGTGCCCTTCTCAGTCTTCTTGGTGTTTTCTTTTAGAGTCCCTCTGACTCACCCTGGTCTCCTGGAACCCACTCTCCATCCTTGGATGGTCAACACGACAACCTGGCGCCTTCATATATCATCTGCAAGAATGCAACAGAAGCATAATCGTTCAAGAAGGTGGCTCAAGCGAGCGAAGCCCATAATTGATGCAGACCCCCCCTCTCTCCTAAGGGTTGCGCGACCTCCCGGTCGAGGATCGATAAAAAAACAACTGAGTTTGATTGACTCTCAAGGTCTCTGCTAGACCCCAAACCCACTTACATAGGTCCTTTCTCCAAAGGCACAGGTTTTATGAGACCTGCGGCTTCTCTCCTGAGTTCTATTTGAACCTCAACGCCCGATGGGCACTAGCTCTTCTCTGCTAAGCCCTTTCTCTCTTGTGACCATTGACAGTGACCACACGCTTGAGTGAAAGGCGCATCGCAATTTTGCGTTTCGCGACTCTAGGAGTGTTGCTACCTTCGTTCACTCGATAGTCGAAATCGTGATGACCCGAGATCTACGGTCCAGATCTCCCCTTGATCGACGACTATGATCAAGTCGGCGCTTCACATTTCGTGACTTTGGAGTTTCTTTGCCTTCATTCTCCCGATAGTCGAAATTGCGATGACTCTGGGTCAACGGTCCAAATCTCTCCTTCGATCTGACGGTCAAGATGATTTCAGGACTTCGCATTTTGCGAAGTCGAAAGACTTATCACCTCTGGTCCTCTAATCCCTGAAATGTTGATATTCCACCCTGGACAATCAACGGTCCAGATCTCTCCTGGGTCCAGTGGCTCAAATCAAGTCGCAGATTCGGGCTTCGTGGATTCTTAGTGTTCCACCCTTTTGACTTTTCCACAATGCAAGTCAACGAAACGTTGATCATTCGCCATGCGTCCCTCTTTATGACGGTTCTGATTCTCTAGCGTTCAGATCGAACAACTGAGATATTTTCCCCCTTGCACTTACACTATCCTCAGAGTTGAAAGATATTCTAGTTGTTCAAAGGTTTCGAACCTTTTCTCCTCGACGAGTTTGATTCGTGGATCTCTTTAACACTTATGGAAAGTGTTATTCCTCCTCAGCTTGGTCTTGCGAAGACTTCGATTTCCCATGCACTCCTTGCATTTTAGGGATTTCGATAACTTAGATCCTCGGGATTTCTCGAAGAGAAACTCCTCTCGCCCTCCTAGCGTTCTCCTTTTCTAGTTCTTCGACTTCTTTCAAAGTCTCTTCAACACTTAGTCGGATCTCGGATTTGTGCACTCCTTGCACTAGATCTTACGTAAGGTTTTGGATTCTTGTGGATCACTGTGCACTCCTTGCACGAGTCTCTTTGCACTCCTTGCAAAGGGAAAGTTTTGTGTTATCTCTTCTGAGCTTCGAAATCAAAACAGACTTCGTCAACACACTCCTTGCGTTCTGTGTGCACACCTTGCACTACTTCAGCAGAAGAGAAACAATTGAAACTTCTCCTAACATTCACAGTCCCATTAACTCATAACGAAGTTCATCCATTCATTCATGAGAACAAAATAACAAAGAATTGCAAGCAATGTCCACACTATGCATTGAGTCAATTTTCCTTTGTTATAATCATAAGTGAAAATGGTTACAATTGTAAATGAAAAACGAAAAAACTGAACTCAGAAGTCTCCTACTAACATCTATCTACTTCCAGCCATCAACTAACTAGCCTCATTCGGGCGTACAAAACCTTTATTTATCACCGAGGGTTCTTAGGGTTCCCCCTGGCTACTTGTCTACTCTAAAACTTAACCTAACGACTCTCTAGACCAGTCACATTCCAGAGCCATCATGGAATCTCCCACTTCGCTCGTAATCGTCCAAGCGTGCCTCAATATTTAATTATGGTGCTGAGTTAAGGCGGCTTCAAAATGTCTGTTGTAACTGCCAGCGTTGAGATCCCGTACAGGTTCCCAAACGCTGATAGGTCTTTCTCTACTCGAATGGCAGCGATGCTCTTGCATCAATAATTCTCCCCCCATGCAGAAATTCCATTGCAATGATTTTCCTTCCCCATCCTCCTTCACCAAATGTATAGGAATGCCAACCGAGGAAAAATCCAGCTCCACCAGTTCCTCCAGTGACAACAACTTTGTCGGGTGTCCAATGATCGAAGAAATCCCCCCTGGAGGTCTTCCTCTTTAATTCTCTTGCTCTCATTTGTTTTCAGATTTCCTACTTTTTTTTTAGTCCTAGTTTTGCTTATGACGGATCAAACATTGCTAAGACATGAAGTTTATTTTAAGAGCCCGATTTCCCTCTATGGGCAGGCATGTTTTTCCAAGTTTTGATTGCCTGGTTTCCCAGTAAGGATAGGATTAGACTCAAGAAATCTACGTCTTTCTCTCTGGACATCTCTTTCTCAATTCATCTCAGTTCTCTTGATTGTACTATTAGTGTATTTTTAATGGAATAACTCAGAAATTAAAAAAAAAAAACAATTTAAAATATATTATCATTTTATTATATTTATATTTAAATATTGATTATGTTTAAAAGACAAATTTTATATTAAATGTCCCTATTTATTTCATATTATGGATCTACAAGTTCTTAATTAATAATTATATGTTAGTTATTAAAAACAATTTCAATAAATTTGAATATGGATTTTAAATTCACAATGAATATCCAGATATAAACAAAATTTTCATTCATTAAAGAAAAAGAAATTTTAATAAATTTGTTAATCTTCAAAATTTATTATAAAATAATAAAAAAATTACTTTTAATGTTTTATATTTTCATGTAAAATGGCAGGTGTAGTGATCTTCTCTAATCTCAGAGGAAAAATCGAATTGTTTTATGCTTAGGGATTGGAAATGTCATTCAATAACTAGGAAAAAGATTTCTCGCTACTTCAAGGAATAAGGTTACTAGTGAAAGAGAAAATAAAAACTCTAATTGTAGTGGGTGATTATAATACAATTATTAAGTTCATGCAAAAAATTTCCAACTAATTAGAGACACAACCATCCTTGTTCTAGTTCAACGTGAGGATGCAAGAATCCAAACAATCTCCTTTTATCAAGTCTTAAGGAGTCATCATATCGGTTTATAATCCACAACAATCTATACATCAAAACCCCCTTGTAATCACTACTTCCTTGTATACACTGTATACACTAAGGAACGAGAACATGAACCAGGCTGTTTGCAACAGAACACAACCAACAGAACCAACCAAAACTTATATTCTTTATAAGGAAGGGAAGGGCTAAGTATGGGTCCATCCTATTCCTATTCCTATTCTTTCAGTCCCTTAACTGCAACCACAACTAGCTAGTGAAAGTGTCTTACTGGTTAAGCCAGTGCCAACCACCTTAGTTCAGGCTCTCCTAACTTCCTTAAGGCTCTATCTATTAAAGAGAATATCTCGGGAAGGACAAATATTCTCTGGAGCCAACGGGTGGGAGTGGTCTTCTCCTCCCGTTCCAAACATACATTCTTAGTGGACAAGGACACCACCTACTTTCAAGCAAAGGTAACGTATCGCAAAGGTAAGGTGTCATATTTCTTTCCTAAGGTCTACAGATCTTGTCTACAACTATTTATTAGAGGTTTACTTACTTAGGGGGGACTCTTATAGGGTTATACCCGCCCTCCTTACTTTAAGGTGCCTAGCTAAAAGGAAAGAAGAGATTCCTTACTTCAAGAATCATCTGGGTAACAAACCTTACTTCTTTCGCTGACTCCCTTAGGTTCCAAGGGGGCTTACTACTAGAGGTTTCCTTACTTGCAGGTCTCCTTACCTATAGGTATAGAATAGAGGGAAAACATGAATGCATTATGGGGAGGACACCTACTTTATTGGGGCTCGGGACCATAAATAAGGAAGTGATCTTCTCTAAGGATTGAATTCCCTTAATTAGTATAGGTCGGCCTAGATAACAACTAATAGCGTACTAACTTTCTCTTACTTAGGTTATTCAATATAATAAAGAAATACGTATGTAAAACAAAGAAAGGGTGTCTTTGTGGGCTGAAGTTGAGCTTTTCCATTGTGCGACTGAACAAGAAGATTGTGCTAGTTGAGTCATATAACTACAGAACCTGTGGGGAAAAGTTATATTGTGTGAAAAGACTGGCAAGGGGTGAGAATGATTTTCTTACTTAACTCTCTTGTGCTTGTCAGAAGTCCTGGACCCACCAACTTGGATTGTAGCAAGCCTGATTTGACCAAGTAGTTGCTCCCCTATCCTTTCCTATATGGAATCGATTGATGGTTGGCGGGGATGAAGCTAGTGGGGCCTCGAATGGTGGGAAGGGAAATGGGTGAAAAAGGACCGCCAAGCTAATTAATTAGCCAACAAGGAAATAAAACTAAAAATGGGAGAGCTTTGGGTTGATGGCCAATTAACCATCCAATCCATACCTTAATACACCACTATGAATTTAATTACTTGTTCTATAAACATATCACGCCACATGTCCCTTACGCACTGGCGCATATATCAAGGCAATGTAGTAAACACAATGAGACCCAAGGATTTGTCACACATGATTGAGCTTGAGGGGATGATGGATAATGAAGACAATGGTTTAATTCATCCCATGCAAGGTGGGGTAATGGACAATTTGATCCCTTTATAGTGGGAGAAAGACAGGAAGCTCTATTCATTTGGACTTTGTTTGAAATGTTCCTTGAATCTCAACTTGGTGGTTAGTTTTGTTTTCCTTTTGTTTTCTCTTCTTTCATTGAATCTGGATAATGCATAGGAGTTGGAAGCTTGTATAGTAGTTTTCATATGTCTTGGTTAGTTTGGTTTTAAATATGATTATCTGAGGAAGGGAATCTTGGTTATATGTATTGTGACTTCAAAGTCTCGTTCTCTTCTCTCTAGCTATGGGAAACTCTATTTAATTGGTTTCCGCTAGAATTTACTCTTGGTTCTCAGGTTGGTAGTTGGATTTGTTTATTTTCCACTTGCCTCTTGTTTGTTGAAATTGGTCTATAAACATAAACAGGTTGTTATTATAGCAACCAACTTATGTTTAAAGGAGTGTGTAATTGTCTTTGAGTATTTGGGAAGGGGTGTGTTGTTAACTCCATTCACAGGTTGTGGACGTCGATTCTCATAGACTCGCATGTATAAGTATAGGTGAAATCCCCTTAAGTGTTGTGGAGACCCTCATCATATATATTTCAAATCAAGGTTGTGGGATTGTTGCATCTCCAAGTTTCGTCTCTCTCTTCGACAATCAAAAGGTGGATATTTAGTCATGGACCACCATGATTTAAAAGAACTTAAGAGGATTTTAAGGTTGCATGAAGAAATGGTTTAGGGAAACAAAGCATCCATTCTCTCTCTTATTTCTAAGTTTCATTGATACAAACAATAATGTATCTCATGAATTGCAAAGGTTATGAACACACCGATCCAAGTTAAGTAACAATTGGTCATTCTTGAGGTAGAGTGCAACTTCTTAAAAAATCTAGTGGAGAATTTCAACAAAGATGCACATTCTATGGCTTCTAATCAGCGATTGTTAGGACGAAGGGAGCGCATGGATGAAGATACAATGATCCACTTGATAGAAGATATGGAAATTGAGAACTAGAGTCAATACACACTGTTATAGGCCTGGAAGAGGCTACAATTCATCATACCTTATGTTGGCTTATGTTTTTTAAAGTTAGCAGTATTTTAGGTATCTTTTATAAATTACATTACAGTAGTAAGAACTGAGAAATTTTGTCAGTGGATATATGTAAACTCTGTATGTTATTTTGGACCTGTGCAAACAACTTGAACTTTGAAGACATTATGTATATTTAAAGAGTGTTGTTAGCTTCACTACAACTATTTTTGATAATACAAATTACTATGTTTCTATTTTAAAAAAAATGTTTTATATTTCCTTTATTCTTACTTTATATTTTTGTTATTCTTATTATATTTAATATATGAAACATGGATTTTCTTAATTTATAACATAAGTTGACTTATAAAAAATAATGTGTATTGCTTTTATTATTCTCCAAACTTGTGTTTTATAAATGCACTTTTTTTTAACCAAAATTTTATTTTTTAACATTCTTTGATTTTTGTTGTAATTATGAGAATATAAAAAATATGAAAATATGATAATTATGAAAATGACATAGTTACCAATTTAATTAGAACTCTACAATGTTTTCATTTTTTGGGGGTCACATTTTTTACTCCGTTTTAAAAATGGTGTCACCGGTAGCACCCTCCACATTATTTTTTTAAATGCTTGTTTTTCATCTATTTTAAAAATTTTCTAATTTTTTATTACGATTTTTCATATTATTGTGTCTCCTTAATTAATTTATTTCTCCATATTTTTAAAATATAGTGGAAAACATCATTTTTAACACATGGTTTACCTTTACTTCAATACATAGAAAATAATTGTAGCTAAATAACACTACTTTTGAACATTTAGCAAAAAAATATAATTTTTTTTATATAAATTAAAAACTGAAAAAAAAAAATAAGTAAAAGATAACAATTAAAATTAATATAAAAAAAAAATCAAAAGCAAATTCATATAAAAAATAAAATAAAAATAAAGAAAAACTTTTTAAAACTAAATAGAAAAAAAAAAAAAAAAAAAAAAAAAAAAATTATATATATAAACTAAGAGAAAATGAGGAAAAATTTTAAAAAAAAAAGGTAAAAAGCTAAATTTATGGCCAAAAACACTTTAAAAATATTAAAAAAACACTTTAATACTTCTCTGCGGTTTTGAAATTATATCTATGGTTTTGAATGAGAATAATACTTCTCTGCAATTTTGAAATTATATTTCTCTGCAGTTTTGAATGGGAATAATACTTATCTGCGGTTTTGAAATTATATATCTGCGGTTTTGAACGGGAATAATACTTCTCTTTGGTTTTTACCTTTTTAACCCACAATAATCTCTTCTCGGTTTCTAGGTGGGTCACTTTTTACTTTGATTCAATTTTAATTTAAAATATATTTATAATCTATTAACGTAAAGAGATTTAAATATTATTTATTTATTTTTTATTTTAAGTTTCATAAGTAAAAGTTGATTTGAGAGATAAAGTCAATTCAAAATAATAATTGTTACATTTGTTTTTCTCTTCTTTTCAATACAAACATTCCACCACCTATTCCAAAAACTCAACCTAACAGGGGGAGATCCCCAAAATCACCCTAGAGATCCTTTACATTATATGGAATTGGTAGAAAAAAGGAGAGAATAGAGAGATGCCAAAATCCAAATAGAGTTAGAAACATTAGAAAAAAGGAGTGAAGAAAGAGATGTAAAACTCCAAATAGAGCTAGAGGCAATGATTGATAAAAAAGTTAAAGATACCATTCAAACTCAAATAGAGGATAGATTCTTAGGGTTCAAGAGTGAATTGCAGACAATGAAGGATAGGATTCAAGAAATGGAAAAACATAAACAATCAACCCAGGAAGGAGGGGTTGAAGAAAATCACAACTTGAGAGATATGATTAAAGATCTAGAAAAAAAACTAACCAACAATTTGAACCTCAGTAATATAGAAAAAAAATTGGATATCAAACCCATCAAAGAGGAAATGAATAAGATAATCGAATTGGACCATGAGCATAACAAAAGAGCCTTGAACCTCATAATTTTTGGTATAAAAGAACAACAAGAGGAGGATACACTAGCAATAGTAAAAGAATAATTAAATAATAAATCACAAATTGATAACTTACCTCATAGAAGCAAAGAGGCTAGGAAAAATAATTGATCACAAAGATAGGTTGATTTGTGTCAAATTAAGTTGTAATGACCATAAATATAACATACTTAGTAAATCTCCAAGCTTAAAAGGGTCAGGAATATTTATAAATGAAGACCTCATTCTCGAAGACCAAGTTGAATTAAGAAAGGAAGTTCAAAAGGTAAAAGAAGCCAGAAAAGAAGGAAAATGGCCAATAATTAGAAATAAAAAAGCTATTGTTAGGGATAGAGATCGCAAGGAAAATATAAATAGGAATTTGGGACACTCGAGATCCTTTTTTGGAACTATCGTGGATTTCCATGGCGCAAAGGTCCTATGATAAGTTGGATCCCGAGTAATATTGATATTATTTGTCTAGTTGAAACTTGAGAGCATGAGAAGTCTAAGGTCCCTAACATAGAAGGATTTTTCTTATGGTCGGAATGGAACAAAAAATCCCACCGTAGAGGGATGGGGGGCATAGCTTGTTATATTAGAAAGAACATTTCTCCTAACATTCAACTTCATAAGATTGACCCTCTCAATCAGTACATTTGGATAGAAATTTTAGACACCAATGCTAAGAATATGTATATATAAATTTGTTATTTTGCACCAATTAATTCTACTTTTTATAAGAAAAACAATATAGATAACAATTGTCCCTATAATAATTTAGAAAAATATATTTATAGTTTGAAAAATGAAGGTAATATCCTCCTTCTAGGAGACCTTAATGCTAGGATTGCAACTAAACAAGCTACTCTTTTAAGTAATGACTCCAACCATAATCCTTTATGGCTAGATGAGGACCTTGTTTTATCTAATAGCTACAAAAGAAGTGTTGTGTTGGTTTTGTCACTTGGGTGAGAAAAACAACAACATTTGCATGTCTAGATGAGCCTGCTAGACAAGACAGAATTTTGTGAGTGGGTTAAACAAGCCAAACACATGTAATAAACAAATAAATAAACTAAAACAACTAAGAAATAAAAAGTTAGAAAGCATGAGAAACTTAGAACCATGAAAATCAACCAATGACCAACATAATACTACCAATGGATCAATAGATTAGTAGACAAAACATTGTAGAGAAAAATAGGGACCTATGAGTCCCATATTCCTCCTTGGGAGGGCTCTTGAGTTCCCTAATGGAGAGTTCTTCATACACTGGAAGAAATGGAAAATGGTGAAGAAGAACAATGCTTATTCCCTTAAGAAGTGAGTGGAATGGCCTATTGCAATGGTGCTTGAAGGCTCCAAAGAGAAAAGAGGATTCTCAAGGGAGAATTATTGCAGCGTAACAATACTATGAAGATCTTGGTTTCTTAGTGCACCCATGGCTCTTATTTATAGCATTCATACATGGAAAATTGTAATTGGTTTATAGTGTGAACAAGGGGCCTTTTAGGGCACCCTCTAGTCCTTGACTAGCCCCCCATTTGGATTTCGCTCAAATATGAGGGTCAAATCGTGTTGGGGGCTGGTCCATAAGTGGTTGAGGGGTCGACAAGATCCATAAATTTGTTGTTCATAGAAGTGCGCAACTTTTCTCGTACACAGTCGCGCACTTGGCGCATTGTGCGTGTTGATGGTTGTGTTGGCCCGCGCACACTACACAATGTGCATGTACTTCCTTTAGTGAATCTGTGCAAGTCAATTTTTGACCCAATTGTATAGATTTTTGCCTTTTTGAATGAATTTTAGTGTTGTAGGTGGACTAATTGTTGTTGGCATTGTTGTGTTTCTTTAACCATTTGCGTGCAATGTTGCAGATGATATTTCAGTGATAACATATGCTCCCTGATGTGTGAGTTTAGGAGCATACGTATAGCCGAAATACAACAATGTTTCTTTTTTTGAGAGTGCCATTTTAATAAAGAGTTAAGGGAGGAACTACAAGAGCGATCCGTAGGAGCGAGAGGGAAAACTGTGGGACCCAAACCTGTCTCTAGGGAGAAAAAATAAAACATGTGTACAAACGAGGTGGGCATGCCCCATGCTCGTTTCATGTAACCAAAATGTAAGACTGTAACTGAAGATGTAAGTTGATGTAGATAACTACAGCACCCTCATGGGTGGTTGATAATGACAGATGACAGTTCTAAATGGTGAACGGATGCTAAAGTGAGTCAAGGATGAATGTAAGAATTGTCGATGACTCATAAGCATTGATGGCCTGACGAATTCATAGGTCTTTGGCTGATTATGAAACAACTGAAATAGTCGCATAGTAAGACCCACCGTAACATGAGATTTTGATGAAGTCAAATGTTATGGGGGTCAACAGAATCAAAGAGCAATGATGATTCTCTTTGTGTCATTCGAGACTCCTCATTTGTAAAGGGAATTAGAGTCAAGATATTGTCTCCCTTCTAAAAACTGTGTTGATGTTGACAGAAAGGGAGACGCGACTCCAAGAAGCAAATGGATTCATGAAATCCACTAAGGTGATATCAGGTACAGAGAGGTAACATGAACGATGTCAAGATGTGTATGTGTATGATTGTTCATTTGTTCATTGCTTATTTACTCTGTAGATATTGGATGATAATGATACATTGATATAACACCTAAATTATATGGTTAAAAAAGATTAAATTTCCCTATTACTGATTCGATCTACCTCCTTCGCAGAATCCTCTCTCAGTAATCCAACAATTGGAATCAGAGCAGGTTCTTTCAGAAATCAGTTTAACCACTGAAAGGTAGATCATGGAGAGAAACAACTTGTATAAAAATGGAATACCAAAGTTCAATGGACAGAAGTATGTATTTTGGAGCACAAGGATGAAAACATATATACAGGCACAGGGATTTGAAATTTGGAAATCAATTGTAGATGGATACACAGCACCAACAGTTCTGCCAACAACTGACAAAGCAGTGAAACTTGATCAAAATAATTCCAAAGCCAAAAATGCACTTCTGAATGGTCTTAGTGAAACGGTATTCACCAAAGTTGCACATTGTAAATCCGCTAAAGAGATTTGGGACAAACTTCAAAATATTTATGAAGGAGATTCAAAAGTCAAAGAAGTAAAGCTTCAAACTTACAGAGGTCAATTCGAACAAATTAAGATGAAGGAAGATGAGAATATTGCATCTTACTTTTTATGAGTTGATGAAATAGTAAATGCAATCATAGGATTGGGAGAAGAGATCAAAGAATCTGTAATTGTTCAAAAAGTGCTAAGATCTCTTCCTATGAGATTTGACCCTAAGATATCAACACTAGAAGAAAGATCAGATTTAAAATCAATAAGCATGGACGAATTACATGGAATCTTCACAACATATGAAATGAGAACTGAACAGGAAAATCCAGATATAAAATAAGCAGCCTTCAAAGCATCCAAAAATTCAAAGGAAAAGGGAAGGCAAAAATAAGAACATAGTAGCAACAGCGACATCTTGGAAGATGATGAAGAAGTGGCCAACTTTGTCAAAAGACTGAACAAGGGAACCAACAATAGGTATAGAGGTAAGCTTCCTTTAATTTGTTTTAATTGTGATAGTATTGGTCATTTTGCTAACAAATGTCCTTATAAGAAAAAGAGAAATGATGAAGGTTACTCAAAAGGCAAAAGAACCACAAAGAAAGTTTTCAAGAAAAGATTATGCACCAAAGAAAACATCTCATCATTAGATGGAGATGAAGTCAGTGACAGTGAGACAGAAAGAGTTCTATTCATGGCAATAGAAGACTCTGATAAAGAAGACTCCGAAGAAGAATATGAAGAAGCCGAAGAAAAATATGAAGAAGTCAAAGAATAAATTAAAGAGGTAGAAATTGACTACTGAGAGGAATTAATGTGTGCCATAGAAGTTATCAGAAGAGAAAAGAAGAAAAACAAGAAACTACAAGCAGAACTAGACAAGAAATAAGACACTCAAGAACTAGAACAAATGATCACAAATTTGAAGGTTCAAATAGAAGAAGATAAAAGAATCGAAGAAGCACTCAAAGAACAACTAGAATAAAAATGCAGGATCATTGGAAATTTGGAAGCAGAGATTGTCACATTAAGAAATGATCTTCAAAGAAAAATATGCAGAACAACTCAAAAGATTTGGATGACATTATCAACAGTCAAAAATCTCATCATGACAAGTCAGGACTTGGATGCAATCAGATAGAAAAAGGATCAAGCTCCAAAACAACAAAGCAAGAAACATATCCAAAAAGCTTTGCAGAAACAATCAAGAGGGATAGGAAGACCTACAAGGAAGATTACAGGGACACTCCTCCACTGATAAGATTTAGATTTCATAATCAACAACTGACAGATAGGCCTCAGGAAGAAGAAGAATTCATATGAGTTCCTCCTTTCAGAAGATATTCAACTCCCAGGTATCAAACTATTTTTTTTTGTTTATGTTATGCATGTAATAATTTTGTACATAAAGCTGTGAATTGCAGAGCTAACAACAGGAACAAAAACAACTTTGAAATTCATACACAAAGGGGTTATCCAATAAGGCCTATTGAAACACATAGAATAAGTTACAACAGGTTTGAATCTTTGAGCACTGAAGTGGAATGTTACAAATGTAACAATTTTGGACACATCGCGAAAGATTGCAGAATGACAGTCCCTCCTAGAGAACCGCAACAGAATAACAATAGTCACAGACAAGAACCTCAGAAAAGGACATGGATAAGAAAGCATGATCAATATAGAAATAAAGAATGCACACTCACTCTACAAGCCAAGCAAAATAAACGTTGTTGGTATGTTGACAGTGGGTGTTCAAAACACATGATAGGTGATAGAGATAGATTTCTTACATTACGAAAGGAAAGAGATGGATCAGTCTCCTTCAGAAATGATGATTCAACCAAAATCATTGGAAAAGGCACAGTCAGATTTGGGAACAAGAATACAAAGGCAGAAAATGTTCTACTAGTAGAAGATATGAAACATAATCTTCTAAGTGTGAGTCAAATGTCTGACCAAGGTCATAAAGTTACTTTTGATTCACAAAAGTGTGAGATAAGAAAAGAAGGTTCAGGAAAATTGATTGCTACAGATGCGAGAACTTCAAGAAACATATATGTGTTAAGTGAAATTGGAAATGAAAAGTGTTTTCTAGGAAAGGAAGATGAAAGTTGGATATGGCACAGAAGAGTGGGTCACATACATTTTGATAACCTTGTCAAAGTCAGCAAAAGAGAAGAAGTCAGAGAAATTCCCCAGATCACGAAACCAACCAACACTTTATACAAGCATTGTCAACAAGGAAAGCAAACAAAGACCATGTTCAAATCAAAGGAATATTCAACAACAAGACCATTGGAAATTGTGCATACTAATCTAGTTGGACCAACTACAACAAAGGTCTTAAAAGGTGAGAAATATTGTATGTTATTAGTTGATGATTATACAAGAATGACCACAATTTTCTTTCTCAAGAATAAGTCAGAAACTTTTGAATACTTCAAGATCTATAAGGAAATGGTTGAAAATGAAATGGATTCAAACATCAAATGCTTGAGATATGATAATGGAGGAGAGATCATTTCAAAGGAATTTATGGATTGTTGCAGTAGTCATGGAATAAAAAGGAAACTCTATGTTGCTAGGACACCTCAACAAAATGGAGTTGTTGAAAGAAAGAACATGAAAGTACAAGAAATGGCTCAAACAATGCTAATGGATCCCAAATTGACAGATATTTTTTGGACACAGGCAGTGCATACAACAGTTCACATTCAAAACAGAGTAATTCTCATAAACAACACTGACAAAACTCCTTACGAGCTATGGAAAGGAAGACCAACAAATGTAAAACACTTCAGAGTTTCTGGAAGAAAATGCTACATCAAAAGAGAATATGGTAGAATGGGAAAGTTTGACTCTCGTGTGGACAAAGGAGTACTTGTTGTTTACTCAAGTACAAGAAAAGAATACAAGTGTTACAACCTGAGATTGAACAAAATGGTGGAAAGCATCAACATAACAATTGATGAAATATGTAGACAATAATTAAAGGAAGAAGAAAATGAATCAATGGAACAACTTTACGAAGAAGAAACAAAAGATGAAAAATAAGGGGAAGACAAAGAGGATCCGACAGAAACAGAAGAGCAAGTTCAGCAAGTTACTCCAAAAAAACGTAGCAGACGAGTACATAAGAATCATCCTTTAGATCAGATTATCAGAAACAAAGACACGGGAGTTGAGACTAGAAGAAGAATCTGTTCACCAAAACAAACACACCTAGCACTCACATCTACGATTGAACCAACCTATTTTTAAGAGGCCAAGAAGGATGAGTTTGGGAACAAGGCCATGGATGAAGAATTGGATCAAATAGAGAAAAATGACACTTGGGAATTGGTTCCAAGACCAAAGGATAAGAATGTGATCGACACAAAGTGGGTATACAGGAATAAATTGAATGAAGATGGAAAGGTTACAAGGAACAAAGCTAGATTGGTATGTAAAGGATATGCATAGGTTGAAGGAATTGACTTTGAAGAGACATTTGCCCCAATTGCCATAATGGAAGCAATCTAATTTCTTTTAGCTTATGCATGCTCCAAAAATATTAAAGTGTATCATATGGACATAAAATCAACTTTTATGAATGGGGAATTTGAAGAATAAGTCTACATTGAACAACCAAAAGGATTTCATTTGTCAGAGAACGCAGATTATGCATGTAAATTAAATAAGGCCTTGTATGGTCTAAAACAAGCTCCTAAAGCATGGTACTCTAGACTAGATAAATATTTACATCATGCAGGGTTCATAAAAGGAAGTGCAAACAACAACATCTACATCAAGGTAAGTTAAGATAGTATTTTATTAATTGAAGTTTATGTTGATGATATTATTTTTGGTAGTGAAGATGACAGGTTAAGATAGAAATTTGCAAAGTGTAATGATACCAAGCCAAATTCTTTCTTGGAATCACTAACTACTACTAATTTATTGAGTTATTAAATGCATACAAGATTCATCAACACATGGAGATCACAATATATTCAAGATGTAGAAGCACAAGAAAAGATCTGACCTTTTTATCATGAGCAATGTAAGATCAATACAATAGATGGCCGATCTGGAATAAACCTCAGATGGTCGTACAAGCAATAGATATGAGCTGCTACAAAATGCTCCCAACAATACAAAATAAGCCTCCAAAGGCTGGATATACAATGAAGACTAAATCAAGCAGATCTGAGCCGCACTAATGCTCAACCTCCAAGCTAGAAAGTGCCACATCCTGCTAGAATGTTGAAGGCTTGAATAATTCTGCCATGCTACCA
>SNQJ01S0000986.1:134187-194747 GCA_010110895.2 Picea sitchensis
GAACATTATTTCTAAGTTTAAAAACAATTAGGGTTGGTAAAAAGAGATTAACTTCAATATCAGAGTTAAAGAAGGTTGTCCCTTGTCCCCTACCCTTTTTGGCATATACGTTGACAAGTTAGAAGATTGCTTGGAAAAAAAAGGTTGTGTCGACCCTACTCTCACTGGTATAGTCATCAATCTTCTTCTTTATTTTGATGATATCGTTCTTATGGCAAGGATTCCCCATGATCTTGAAAACCAACTAATAATCCTCAAGGATATTTGCGCCAATATGGGTNTAAATGTGTTTTTTCTTCATTAAAAAAAATTGTGAGGATTTTCTCATTTTTATTTCTTTATTTTTCAATGTAAATTTAAGAAAAAAAAAAGAAGTCTAGTAAATAAATTTTGAAGTGACCATTTTGTATTAAATTTTGGGTTTTTTTTTTTACATAGGGATCTATTGTCAAAACCATGATTTCAATTAGGTCGTAATGAGCCATAATTTTAACGTTTAGAATAATTATTTTTTTTAGTTAGCGTCACTTTTTTATTTAGGTGTTAATTTTAAGGTTTTTCTGAACTATTGTATGAGTTTTGAAGACCATGCTTGAAAAATGTTGTGATTTTGACCCCGTTTGAAAAAATGGTGCTACCGGTAGCACCACTTTTTGATTTAGGGGTTGATTTTCATGTTTTTTATGCAAAAATATAGGTTTTTTGGGCCAGGGTTCTCATTTTGAGGTCATAGTTCTCATTAAGTTGGTAACTTTGTTAAATATGAAAAATGTGGATTTTTTAAACTTAAGATACAACTAAAATAATGATTTAAAAAAACAATAATATTGTTACTTTTAAGAGTATTCAATTTATGTCGAGGGTGTCAAGTGTTTTAGGGAGGGATCATCATTGATCTTGGAGGAAAACCCGATATAACTTATGTCAGGATTTAAGGAATTTCACCAACAACCAAGCGAAGGCATATTCCCTCCTACATGGTTTGTGCATTGTTATTATTCTAAAATATATGTTTTGATCGTGTAGGAGATTCAAGCACACTCATTAAATTGATGGCTTTGAAATTTATCCCAACCAATAATAAACTAGCATCTATCCTCTCTCACTCTCAAAAGGAGGTGTGTTTCTTTCAAAAAAAATCATTTTTCCAAATATTCAGGGAGCATAACTTTGAAGCAAACTTGCTCGTCAATGAGGCCATTTTTTTAAAAATAGGGGTACTAAGGATCAAGGGAAGTTCAAGTTATCAAGTCATTCCTTAACCATATATCCATGCACTCAATAAAATGTACCACCACATTAATTCAACATATGTAATGCCTCTCCTATCCTTGGTCACATAACGAGGCGAGAAAATTGATGAGACCAATGCACCCCCTTCATATGCTTGAATTCATGGAGAGGCGGACTCTTGAACCATCAGTTGGAAGATATATTTACTGAGGTGGGATAATGGAGTTAGCAAAGGGAAAGCGAAGCAGGGGAGAGGGGAACCTGGTTCAACTGTCCAACAGTCGCTTGGAAAGAGATATAGTCATTCTTTGCATGGTCCTTTGGAATTCTAATTTTGTATATTTTGTTTATGGGGAATCCCTATGCATGTTGCAGCTATGGTTCCTAGACTTCCTAGACTCTCTATCAAAATTTGGTTATAATAACTAGTCATGTGAGGTCACAATCATAGTGAGTATCTCTTCATTGGTGGTGTGGATTCCTCCTTTCGTTGGTTCAGCCTTCTATTTATGTCATGTAAACTTAGTTGGTTTGTTAGCCCATAGGAATCATGAATTTGGTGGAGTCTTGGTGGTTTTTTTGTGGATTCATGGGGTTGCTTCTTTGTTTCAAGTTTCTAGGTGGAATTTGGCTTTGGATTGGCACTCTTGTCTATGTGTTACCTTTATGGATTACAAGGAATTATAGGAAATTCAAAGAGTTCTTCAAAACCACGAAGAATCTATCTAGTATAATAGGACTTCTCTCTTTGCAATAAACATAAAGGTTCACAAAAATGAGCATCGATCCATCTCCCAATTTTCCTCAATCATGAGTACACCTGTACAACAAAAACAACAAATTGTCACCCTAGAAGATTAATGTAGTTTGTTGAGAAACAACGTTGTTAACTTGAGAAAAGGAACTCAATCAAGGGCCTCCAATCAAAGGATGTCAATCAACTCGACTCAAGGATATTTCAAGGAAGAATACACAATACATTAGTTGATAGAGAATATGGAGATTGGAAAACAAGACTCTATTCCTTCCCATGCTATTTTGGAAAAGGCTAATAGCCACCATGCTTTTCGCTAAGTTTAATGTTTTTCAAAGTTACTAGAATATTAGATGTTTATTTCATAATATATAGCTATGAGAAGTTTGGGATATTTTTCCTAAAGACATATGTAAGCTTTGTTTTTTGCATATAAGGAGCTATCTATTTTGTTTAAAAACTTTTGACAACAATAATATGTAACTCTGATGTTTAACATAGTTACAACTTTATATAATATAAATTTTCCAGTTTCAATTTTTTTTAACATTATTCAATTTATATTGTACTTATGAAAATATGGAAATACAAAAATGTGAATTTATATAACTTAGAATGCAATTAAAATTATAAACGTGGTTTTATTACTTTTAACATATTTAGTTTCTGTTGTACTTATGAAAACAAGAAAATTTTGAGAAATATGAGTTTTTTAAATTGAACTTAAGATGTGATTAGATTTGTAAAATTTTTACAAAAGGGAAATTGTTTTTATCAATTTTAATCATTGTTACTACGCTTATTATGAAATCTCCATTTGGAGTTCCAAAAATTCACAATATTGTTGTTATTCCATAATAGTGTTAGTGTGTCTAAATAGATATTCTGACATTTAGGGTTAAGCATTTGGGATTTTAGCTAGGCATCAATGGTAAGGAACATTTAGAATCACAAAAAGTGGGTTTAAGGGACACCAAATGCTCCAATGATATCATCTTTTCCATTTTGATTGACCTCTACATAACCTTTGAGACATGGGAATATGCCTCAAACAATACACTTGTATTCTCCATTTCGGAATTATTGAATTGGGTTAGGCCAAATCAAGGTTCGAGTGTTGAAGGTTAAAGGGTAAGATTTTTGGGTTAAAAGTATGTAATTAAGGTTTAGGTCATAATGATAGGGGTTACATATGGGGTTTTATAGTGAATGGTTAAGGATTTTGGGGTAAGGGTTTAAATTTAAGGTAGTGTAGGGTTCAAAGACTAGGGTTTAGGTTTCATTTTCTACATTTGATACATATATATGAGATCAAATACAAGGAGTTAGCTCAATCAGTTGTTGTCAATGTAGTTGGGCATTTGACTAGTTCCATGCTAATAGGTGCCTAGTTTGAATTGAACTAAGCGAGCCACACTAGTCTACGTTGACAAAATTACTAAAGATATCATCCAAAAATGTCAGGGAAGCAATGTCCCTTGATTTTCCCCATGAAAGTGTATATATATAGTTAGCATGGTGAGATAGTTTGAGTGGTTGAGTGTTTTAAGCTTCATACAAGGTATCTTGAGGTTAATTCCTTAATATGTATACATTTGTTGCATGCATCACTTAATGTCTCTATTGAGTAAGGCATCGTAATCAACGCCAACTAGTTTACACTAGGTACCATCCATAAATGCTAGAAAGTGCTTGGGAGTTTCCTCATGAGGATTTACTTTGAAAAAAGGATATATATATATAAGCCCAAGCCCTAAGGGTTAGCTCAAGCATTTAAAACATCCACCCAAGGCATGTTGCCAATGAAGAGACCTTAGTTCAAAGGTTCAAATCCAATTTAGTCCCTCGAGGTTACAAGTTGTTATTGTGGTTAATGATCAAGCTACCCCCCATTTGAATGATATGGGGTTACCTTGAGGTTAAGCCACCCTCCAAAAAATCCCTTGTGGGAATTGAACCTTGCTCACTAGTGACAACTCCTCACTCCTCACCATTGGATCCAACCCCTTTTTGCACACACACACACACACCTTCTCCTCGCCAATGAATCCAACCCCTTTGTGTGTGTGTGTGTGTGTGTGTGTCATCTAAAGGGGTTAGCTCAATCAGTTGTAGCCAATGTTGTTGGGCATTTGTCTAGTTTAGTGTCAACACATGCCCGATTTGAATACCCTGACTGAGACACACTAGTCTACATCAACATGTTTACTAGGGGTGCCCATCCATGAATGTGGGAAAGCATCCTATGGATTTCCCCATAAAGTTTTCTTTGGAATACACACACACACACACAAGGGGTTAGCTCAATAAATTGTTATCAATGTTACTATGCATTTGACTAATTTTGTGTCAACAAATGCCTAATTTTAATTCTCTTAAATACAATAATTTATATCGACAAATTTATTAAAAATACAATTTACAAATATAAAAACACATCCTTAATTTTTTTTTCAATTATATATATATATATATATATATTATTTTAACCTTTTAATAATAATAGCATAAATCCATTACCGAGTATTATTATACTCTTATTAGTAGCATGATGTATCCTAATTAACTTCATTAATAACGAGGATGTATTAATAGGGATATTACAAGAATATAAAACCCCATAACCCTATGTGCATCTTCTTTCTATTTTAAGTTTTGAATGTTGTAAACAATAATTTTCGATCATTTCTATATTAAGAGAGTTAAGAAGGGGTCATGCTCATGAGGATTTTCTTTTGGCAACATAAACGTTCATTTTTTGACATTTATATAAGGTTGTGATCATGCACCTTTTTTTTCATTTCATTTAGAGGTTGGGGTGCATAATTGTGTGAATAAGTGCAAGGTGTGTGCCCTATGGGCCATGTCTACACAAATAGATAAATAAATAGATCGATCAAAAACTTGAAGACTTTGTTCATCATAATTTCAAAGTAGTTGTGGACTTTCCTTAGCCTATTCCTCCCTCTTATTTGCCAATAAAAGTAGAAGAAGGAGAAGTAATTTTAACGTCCACGAGGATAACAATATCTTATGGGACAGACCATCTCACACACTGATTTTAGTAGTTCATCCCTTTTCCTGTTCAACTCGATGATGAGCTCCCCTAATTTCTCCACTTTCCCCTCGTTGAATAAGTCAGTCCAAGAGCTATTTGTCAAGATTATATAGTTGTCCCTGTTGTCTTTTAAAGCTTCACACTCTAAAATGAAATGTTTTTCTGTTTCCACTTTTCTGGAGGTGCAGAACACACACACCCTTTCTTCCCAAGCTTCTTTGGTCTTTTCCAGTGCCCAGTTTCACAATGGAGTTAATGGGAATTGGTTCTTAATTGGGCAATAATCATTTTGGTTCTCCAAGATATATTGGCCCCGATGTACTCTTTTTGATGATGATTGTATGTGTGGTTAAACTCTTCAATATAGTACTATTTCTTTCTCCTGATCCCTTTATCCCAAATTCGCTTGTGGAACCTATCAATAACAAAATCCTTGATCTATTTACTATTCATAAGGAACTTGTTCAAGTGAATATCCCATTTACTAAGACATTTAATATTTTGTCTCATCCACATCTTCTTCCTTTTGCACAATATGTCATTGAAGATGACCTTAGGCTATCGACTGTCTTCCATTTGCTCATTTTTTTTTAGATATATTATGAGACGCACCATAGCAATTGCTTCAATAGGAGTATCCCCCATTTCACTCAGCATGATATCATAAGGGACTGAACTTTTAATTTTAAACTTGTCTGTGATCAAGCGTTTTTTAATCTTTTCAATTTGTTTCCACTGTAGGTCAAATGTGTTGCTGGCTCACACTTCACAACCATATAGAACCACTGGGATCACAAAATCCCAAAGAGAGTTTGCATAGTCTTCCAATCCCATAGCTCTTCTTCTCTGCATCTATTTTGAAAATCATAGAACGCTTTCCAACCTCCCAAAGTTCTTTTCTTTCTGCAACCTTCCCAACTTAGATTTTTGTTGAAGTCGATTCTGAGGTATTTGTAATCTGCCACTTCTTCAAGAGTGTTGCCTTCAAAGTAGAACTTATGTTGCTTATGTTTTCTTTTTCTAGGGACAATGGGCACCCTTGATTGACCCCAATATCACTCCTAAAACTTTCGGAGATACCAACTGACATTCTGATTTTGACTTTAACCTCCTCATATAGCCTATGGACAATTGCTCTAAGATGTATAGGAACCCCAAGTTCCTCCATTCTATGCCAAAGATTATCTCTAGGGACCATGTTAAAATCTTTTTTGAAATCGACAAAGCAACAAAAGGCTTCCTCTTTTTTCTCCCACACTTTTTCAATGATGTGCCTTAGAGTTATATCATGATCAATCGTTGAGTGTTTAGGTCTGAAACCTGCTTTCCCTTTAGCACGCTTATCCCCTTCTTCCGCCCACTTGTTGATTCTATTTTCTAGCATACTTCCAAATAACTTCGCAAACAAGGGGTTTATCATTATGGTCCTATAGTTGGAGGAGTTGTTGACATCCCCACTCTTGAAAAGTGGTATTGCTAGGCTCGTTGTCCAATCTGTAGGAAATCCCTATTGAATGATGTTGTTGAAAATTTTCATAATGTAAAGTGCAAGAGTTTTTGAACCCCACTTTAGATATTCTGCCTGGAGTTAAACTAAATCTTTTACTTTTCCAATACCCACCACAATTTCTTGCACAATGAAAAGCTTAGTAGTAGTGTTGACCAAGGGGGGGTCCACCTTAGGATATTTCTCATAAAGTTGTTTTGCATACTCTAACCATTGATAGGGTGTGATATTATTTTCCGTTTGTTTCTTTCTTGTTTGAAGCTCCTTCCGAAATAACTTAAGGTTATTTTTCCCCAAGAAGGTTAATTCCTCCCTCCTTAAGATCATGAAATCGTCTTTCTTCTTTCTTACAATTTGCTTGTAATATTTTATGTTATTTCGTTATGGCTTGACTCTTTCAAATTTTTCCTTGTTGTTTTTCATTCATCATCAAACCAAATATTAACCAGAAAGCAGTTTGTTTCAGATATCCTATTTTTTGCTCTTTTGCATTCTGTAAGTGCCCTTTGGATTAAATTTGTTAACTCATGGCTATGAAGGCCCTAGGATGGAATTTTCTCCTTGTTAAACAACCTCTTTAGTGTTATCTTGAAGGTGTTACAGTTTTTTTGAGTCAACAGAATTCTACCCTTTGAAGGAGGTTGTCGGATGAGCTGATTTTTTGTCCCATGTTGTTGTTGTTCAACCCAAGTTAGACTTAAATAGATTGATTTATCATCATATTTCAACTCCCACAGTTGTTCACCAATCAAAACTTCCTCTATTTTCTCACACAAGCCATGTGAGAAAATTGCATAGTCTACTACACTTGCTCCATTGTAGGTATTGTAGGTGAAATTGCCAGAATTCGCCCATCTAGCCACCCCATTACAAATGACTAAGTCAAATGCCCCACATAAAGTAAGAAGTTGTTCCCAAAAAAAATTGGAGCTTTTGTTGTCCTCTGAAATTCTTGTCCACTGATGATTTCTCTCTTTTGTAAGCCAAATGGGGTTGCAGTCTTCCTTACAGCAAAGAATGCTAGCTTGTTCACATGTTGTCCTAGCATTGAAATCACCCACTATAAGTACTTCACTTAGTTGAGAGTACGTTGCAATATCATTTTTTAAGGCCGCAAAGGGGTCTTTTTTATCAAGCCCCCTCCTTTTGTAATTTTTTGAAACTTGTGGAGCAAAATAACATGCTACAATCCTGATGATGTTACCATTTTCTGATATTTTAAACCAAATGAATTGTTTATTTGAGTCTTCTCTTTCTAACTGAATGAGACGACCTTTTTTTTTTCTTCACTAAGACCATGATACCCCCGTGTCCTTTACCATTTTCAGTTGTTTTTTTCCACACTGCCATCTTCACATACTCTTCAAACATAGGTGTCGTGCACCCTTCATGCTCATGTGTTTCCAATAGACAAATTATGTCCCTATTTTCCATGATAGTTCCTAACCCAGGTCCCCACCTCCAAGGATAACCTCTGCAATTCCAACAAACCAAACTTAAGGAAACCTGGGAATAATTTGATTGTTATTTGTTTTGGTCTACAAGACTCAAAGTTGAGTCTTCACTCCTATTTGTCCAAACTGGCCTTGTTGCATATTTTCCTGCTAGTGAAATTGTTGTCTCTTCTTGGCTACCAACTTGTTGTCCTGTTTTAGAATGAGGACCGAAAAAAGGCAATAACAACTTTTCCTTTGAACAACCATGCCCCTTTTCCCTCATCCCTTGATGCCCTAACCTTTAACAACTCTTCCATTCTTTCTTCTTGTTGTCTAATAGTTAAATCTTCATCTAGAAAAAAGCGAGAGCCTCTCAAGAGTTGCTTCTTGCCTAGGAGAATTTGCTTGTCATGTGTGCTTGACATGATGGATTTTATGGACCTATCTCTCTTGCCACTAGGATTACCCACCCTCCATGCTTGGAAAATTTGGCCTTGCCAAAGAAACTTGTCCTTCAGAAATTCACTTGTAAGATCAAGAGTACGTTCATTTTTTCCATACTCTCTCACACCTTTGATAATTATGTTTTCTTCTCTACCTTTTCTTTCCTTTTTTTCTCTACTTTTCATGCCGTCCCCCTGGCTGCGTGTTTCTTTTTCCATGTGAGCATAATTTCTAATGACTTGCGCCCAATTTTTGGAACTTTTTGTAAAATCTCTTTTATCTTCATCCCTTGCTTTCACTCCATGAATGTGTGCTTGTTCACCTGTTTTCCCTTCATCTTTGGGTGTTTTAGAGTTCATAACCTCTCTAATTTCCACCCTATAATCTACCCTAATTTTCCCAGCATCCTTCAAGCCTTGCCATTCATCCTTTTCTTCCAAAAGGGTTTCTTGCAGCATGGACACTCGCTCTTTTAAAACTTTATTGTTTTCTGTTAAGTCTCGATTTTCTACTGTCAATCGTTGGATTTGAAGGTCTCTCTCATGCCCTTTGACTTCCAAAACCTCCAATATACTCTTGGCATTTAGTAACTCTTGCACATACAGGTCAGATGACCATGTGAGAGGTGTGGTTGTGGGATTGTACAATGCATAATCACCGATGTCTTTAGTTCTGTTGTTGTTACACCTTTGCAAAGGAGGCTTGTTTGAAAGTTTATTACAGAGGACCCTTTTTTTCCTTGTCTATTCCCATTTTAGATGAGCATCTTTGCGTTTCAAAATACCCCGAAACTGTTTGGCATTGACCCAAACCCACTTCCCTGCTTTACTTGAAGAAGCAATTTTCACTTGGCCTAAATGGTTTGTTTCACCCAAGATGGGTACCTCTTGCCCATTTTTTATGAGTGTTGAGTGTATTGTCATTGCCATATAGGACAAATAAATAAATAAAAACACAGAATAAGGAATAGGACAATACCTGCATGTCCCACCTAAACCTCTTGTTGTTCCTATTCATGTTCTCAAACCCATCACTGTCCACTCCCGACTGGGATGGCCACGCGAGCTCAACTTGGATTAATGTGACTTGTTCCTGTTCCTGTCCCGTCTGGATCATACTTTCAAAGTTCGTGTTCTTGTTCCCATCCCCGAGTAATGTTGTTCCTGTTCCCATGCAGAAAACCGGCTCTGACTCTCGGTTCTTGTTCCCGGGCATATCTATTTCTCGGGCATGTCGCAAATGGAGGGTTCCAAAAAATGTCCTCCTCTCTTAAAAAAGGCCTTCTCCTCATGATTTATTGATATGGGTGGCATATTAAACAAATACATATAATATTCAGAGAACATAAGAGAGAATTTTTGGGGCCAAAACAAACTCCTCCAAAGCTTAACTTCTCATTATATTTATATTAGAAATTATTCAATCAAAATTGATTAAATCAAACACATTAAAATGTCTTTATTTAATTATAGGGTTTTTCACTACAAGTACAATACTAAATTCTATCAATAATAATAATAGTAATAAAAACAACAACAATAAAAGACAACGACATTAACATCAAGTGGCTACACTACTTCCTAGATCATGTCAATTCCCCTGAGTTAATTTGAAAGCATCCTCACTTTCATCCTAGTTTAGGAAATGTTGGACTCTCCACATTAACAAAACAACCAATAATAATAGGTTATGCCTTGTAGAGACAAGCATATGGCATGAAGTCCATAACAATAACATTGGGTTTGGCCAAAACATTGGTGTAGAAGCAAAATGTGAGGCAACATATGGCTTAGTGCACGGCTTGCACCTTTCCTCTTTAGCTTGGTCTCATCCCACATTGAATGGCCAATTAGAAGGCCGCTACTAGAAATTGAGGAATGGCTTGCCAATGAAATGGTAAATCCAAGGGTACCCTTGGGAAAAAGAGAGTAAAATTTGGTTTCTATGGACAATGTTGTCCAATTCTTTAAAGCTAATATTAGTATAAAGGTTTCTTGCACTCAAAATATTAAGCTCAATCATAGCATGATACATAAAGTTTGAGTCGTCCAATAGGAGTGTGTTCTAATGGGGTTTGAGTTCTTCAAAAAATGCATCAATTTTTGGCTTTCTAAGAATTATGTATGGATAAACCTTTTGCAATGTTTGGTAGCTCTTCAATTTGGAATATTTGTCATCCTTGTAGAGTGTAGCAATCACCCTGGAGTGTTGTATCCCAACAACAACAAGAATAGTGCATGTTACAGCAACACTACATGTTTTTTGGAGTGCATCATCATCAATCCACTCATCTCCAACTTGGCACTTTTCAATCCAAGAGATCTTATAAGAGCAAAATCCATCATCCAAAAATTGTTGTTTCATATCCAAAATGCATGCATAACAAACCTTATAGTATAAATTTAATTCTTTAGCATGGCTATTGCACACCAAAAAGAAGTCATTTCAATAAATATGTTTTCATTAACATCATCATCCTCCTCTAGATATAACCAAGAAATCTAGACACATGTCAATAGTTTGTATATATCAGGGAGCATCATGATGCCAAAATCTAGGTCAACCTCGGTGAGCATTTGAGCATTTTTAGACCATTGTTGTTCAACAAGTTTCTCCCTGATGATGGATACCTTCTCTTCGAAGGAAACAACCGTACACTGAATTGGGCCAATGCATAGTGGGCAATCTCCTTGTGAGCCTTATGTGCTCACTACCCTAACTCATATGCAAATATTTGCGGCAACTGCCACAAAGACACCAACCACATATCTGTTGGTATTATGGTAGCTGCGGGAGGTATTTACCTCCACGTGTAACCCTGACGAGAATAGAATATTCTGGGAAGCAAGAAGAAACCCTAATTAGTTGGCTAATAACCCTAGAAGACAAGTTGGCTCAAGAGAATAATTTGTATTAGGTTATTAGCCTCCAAGAGAAGAATTCAGCTGAAAGGAAATGTTATATACTGAGTAATTAGCACCCAGAATGACAAGTCGACCCAGGCAGTCTGGAATAAAACAATATAAATACAGGAGGTCGGTCTTCATTTTAGCCAGTATTCTCAGAACTGCAGAAGAACACTTGTGTGCACTGCAATTGACCAGTTTGTGCACAAGTCCTTGGAGCAGTTGTTGTCGACAATTCTACAATCTGTATTCTCGGCTTTCTCTAGGTTGCACTCTCTGATCAGTTTTTGTTATTATCGCTTGGTGTGTTCTACCTGGAGAGAGGTGTGCTATCTTGTTTGGCTATCTAGCCTAGGGTTTTCTTTCGGAATGATTCTCTGTGAAGGTTAAGGTGCTCGAGGGTGGATTCGGCCTATGGTTGGGTGACAATATTGTTATATTGTCTATGGTTAAACGAGCACATCCATTACTTTCTAACAAGTTATGGGCACACGCTATCTTCAGACAGTCTAACCGCTGGAAGATAGATTGGGAGGATTTTCTCAGTTGTAGTTACAGTTGCATCCATTTTTTGTTGCAACAACGAAACCCTAACCCTCTCGTTGAGGCACCTTAAGTGAAGGGTTTGACCTAGTTTTTGGATAGTCTAGTGCGCCCTGTTCGATCATGTTTTCATTGATGCCAATAGTTTGATTGATTGATGTCAAGTGATTGATTGATGTCAAAGGATTGATTGATTAATGATTGATGAACAATGTATATGTATTGTCCTTGATGAGAATGATAGATTTCAAAGTGGAAACCAGTTGATAAAGATGGATCATTGATATGATGCATAGATGAAGATGGATCGATGAGTTGTCATTGATACATGATGATGCATAGTTTGTTTGATGAAAATATGACTCATTATTGTCTTATCATGATAGAACTCCAAAGTGGTCCCCTTATGGTGAAAGCCCTCACGGGAAGACGCTTTGCGTATTGAGTTATCCTAGAAGAACGGTTGGAGTACCCGTGCTTGTATGTGAAATAATGAGATGGAGATCAATGAAGTTGTTAGTGAAACTATCCTATATGGATAGTGCTTGTCATGCCAATTTTGGTGGTATGTGGAATGTCACATAACTCCTCATGGTTTGAGAGTTATGGATTTACGAAGTTGGAGGACCCCCATATGAAGGCTTGAAGCCCCCAAAGGTCAAAGAAGTCAAAATGATTGAAAAGAAGAAATCATTATTTAAATGACAAAGTAAAGTGACAAAGTCAAGTTGGATTATTTAAACAATAAAGAGAAGTGACAAAATCAAGAAGGAATATTTAAATGATAAATATTGGAGAAATTTCTATTTGTGGAAAGTGGTTAACCCTAAAATAAGGAAAATAGGTTAAGTGACCTAGAAATGGGTTAAGTGACCTAAAAATGGGTTAAGTGACCTAGAGGATGAAAGTATAAATAAGATAGCTATGGTCTCTTGTAGATCATCTTTTTTGTGGATCAATGGAGAGCTTCTTGTGAATATCTTCTGGAGTATTGAAGGAGAGCTTATTGTGAGAGAATCTTATTGGTGTGGATCTCTTGGGCATGATTGAAGATATATTCTGAGAAATAGAGCAAGAGGAGGATCTCATGGATGCATCAAAGTTTCAGTAATGTCGGAGATCTTGACGAAAAAATTCTCGGATTCACAGAAAGCCCTATTTTTTATGCATACGCGGGTTGTCTGTGTATAGGGTGTGTATACATTGAAGGTATACGCGAGTTGGTTGTGTATAGGGTGAGTATGTACGCGAGCTTACTTTGTACAGGGAGTGTATAGTGGATAAAATCATGGAGATTTGTGTTGTAGTTGGTGCCAAGATCTTGGATGATGAGGCAAGTTCCAGATATGCATTCTATGGCCTCAGATCTATCACTGAGACACTGGTATGGTTACATTATTTTCTTGATGGATACTATTTCTTGATGTGTTGTGAATGCTTAGGGAATTCTTTCTATGGATTTTATGATATGGTTCAGTTTGGATGGTTTGGTTGATGGAGTGATCAGTACTCTTGTGATTCAGTGGTGACATGATTGCTATGGTATACTAGTTGTTTATACATTATTAAGATAGCATTCATATTGATTTGTTGTGGAGCATGAGAAAGCTATTGGAGAGCTTGGATGTGTTGTGATTGGATGGTGGTCGGATTGGACAGTCAGAGATAGAAGAGAATGATATATTGATTGCAGATAATCTAAGTTGATCTTGAAGGACAAACCCTAACAGCTCAAAAGGTATATGCAGTTTGTTGTATACATTGACCGCATGCATATGCGGGTTGTAGTGAGCCAAGGCGCGTGCACACACTAGCTGCAATACTGACAGGTCGTGTACCTGTTGACAGATTGATATATGTTGAGGATTGTTGCCTCATCTCAGTTGGTGTTGAGGGTGTAAGTTGAGTCTTGCATTATAGAGTTGGTGCTCTTGTAGAGTTGTACTCTATTCAATTGTTGTTGATAAACCCCCGGATTGTTGTCCATAATAAAAAGAAAAATTATACATACATCTTGTGTTCTTTGTGTTCCTTGTAGTGATGACTTGATGATGATATATTGTTGATATATGTTCTCATCTAACTGGTTATAAATGATAGCAATGGGTAATGAATAAATGTTGAATGTTAACTAAGGAATTTTTGTAAAGAGGGAAGCTTTTGGGAAAAATATCCCCACACTCATTCACCCCCCCTCTAAGTGTGGTAGGTGTGTCCAACAATTGGTATCAGAGCAGACCTTCACTACAAGACTTAAAAAGATTGAAGGAGATCCATAAACACACAAATGGATGATGAAGTTACAATCCTTGATGAGGAAAACTATTCTACTTGGAGAATAGAGATGAGATTACATTTGAAGACAATGGGAGCATCGATTTGGAAGGCAGCCATTGGTGGATCAGTTTCGTTGAAGAACAAGTCAAAGTTTGCAGCTCAAAGGGAAGGAAAGAAGAATGATGCATTGGCTCTCAATACCATTCTTAGTGGACTCTCAAGCCTTATCAAAGAGAGCATGGGACAATGCACTTCCACCAAGGATCTATGGCTAAAGCTAGAAGAGACATATCAAAGCAAGAAGGAGAAAGAAGTTGTTGAAGACCAGTCCATCAAGATTATCAAAGGTAAAGAATCATCAAAAACTCTTGAATGCATTATTTATAAATGTGATTTTGAAAACATTTCAAGTGAAGATAAAGAATCAAGTGATGATAACACAAAGGAAGATCGTGAAGATATTTCAAATGAAGGTAAAGAACCCTCAAAAACCCTTGATTGCAATGATGATGATGAATTTTTCTCTACAAGTGAAGAAGAAGATGTAGAAATAGTTTGTGCAAAGTTTGATGGCATTTATCCTATGAAAAGAATAGAAGAAAATATATTAAAACTTCAAAAGGAAGTTGAAGAAGATTTATATAGATATAGACGTGATCATTATTATATAGACTATAACTATCTTTTGGATAACACTAAGAAATTTCTTAGGAGAAGTCAAAGGTACATCTTGAAGTTAAAGGGAATGCTCAAAGAACAAGAAGAGAGTTCTAAATTAGAAAACAATAAAGAAGAGATATCAAGACTAAAGAATGAAAAAGAAGACATGAAGGTATAGGATGAGATTAGCAAAAGTTTTGAAACTATTGTCCATCTCAAGACCCAAATTGAAGAATCCAAAAGGATAGAGGAATTATTGAAGAATCAAATAATTGAAAAGGAAGAGTCATGTTGTAAGTTAGAAGCTAAAATTGTTGACCTTAGAAAGAAGGTAGAAAAGTCAAATAATTTCTTGAATAGCTCAAGAATCTTGGATGAGATCTTGGAAAGTCAAAGATCACCATGTGAGAAATCAGGTCTTGGATACAAAGGAGAAGATACTCATGCTGAAGCAAGAACCTCAAAGAAGCATGAGGAAAGTCCATCAAAGAAGGAAGACAATGTTGCAAAACAACCATATACACAAGACAAAGAAGATTTCAAAAGAACAAAGCAAGGAAGACATCAAGAAGCTATCTGTGGGACACGAAAGCAAAGGTATGAAAGTATTTTTCATGGGCATTGTTATTCATGTAATGGATATGGTCACAAAGCTTATGAAAGGAGATATAATGGAAGATTTTATAACACCGTGAGGTGTTGAAGATGTGATCAAGTAGGACACATTGATGTTCACTATAACACCATGAGATGCTACAACTGTAGTGGGTTTGGCCACAAATTCCAGGAGTGATGGAACACAAGAAGAAAGTCCATGATGAGGACTTCACATAGCATGGATAGAAGAAGGAATGAAGTAATAAAGGGAGACATCTTTGAAAAGATGAATGCTCAGAGCTCAAGTTATGAGGAGAAGGGTCATCTACATAAGTGGGTGAAGAAAACAGAGCAGCCAGATCAGAATAAAAGACTGAAGGAAGTTCAAAAGTTCCATCTACTGAGGCATACGCGGGTGACAGTGGTGACAGTCACATACATACATTGGCTAACCTTCTATAGGTCGCATACATACACGAGCTGTATGTGTAGCAGGTCATGTATATGTGAAAAAACCTTGGGAAAAAGGCAATGCACATGGGTTGCAGCTTGATGTGATGGTAAAACTCTGTGTTGCAGGGTCTGACATTGTTTATTGCAGGTTCTGACATTGTTTGTTGCAGGTTTTCATGGTTCTATGTTAGATCATGTAAGGTGACGATGTAATATATATCTTGGGTACATGGCACTAACCCATGAGTATGGATTGATGCTGATCAAATATTATATAAAATAAAATGTTTGGGTACATGGCTGGTACTTTTTGAAGTTTCAATGATATATATTATGATGTATTATTGGAAGAATATGTTGGTTATCATGGTGCATGCATTTTTCATGTAATTGGGCTACATATTGAGACATGTAGTTGGTGATTTGAGTTGATAGACATGATGTACAACATTGGGGAGTCATAGCTTGTTGATGCATGGATGGTATTGTTGATAGATGCACATGTTGGCATATTGGTAGATGCACATGGTTGGCATATTGGTAGATGCACATGTTGGCATATTGATAGAGGCATATGATTGATACATTTCATGGATGATATCTCTTGGCACATTGCATGATGTTGATGTACATGGGTTTTGTGCATGATGAGCACACATTTTGGTACAGGATGTACTTGGTTGATATTTTTCTCATGATTCTCTATTTCATTATTGACATATCTTTTGCTTCATGATGCTTGGTATGGCATGAGTTTGATGCATAAATAGGTCCAAGGATCATCATATGGTAGCATATTTTTCATCTTGTAAAGAAGATAGGGGGAGACATACCCTTAGGTGGAGTCATTCTTCTTCCCATGATTCTAGGAGGAGATATTTACCATATGCATACCTAGAAAAGAGACCTATATTTGAATAAAGAAGCATAATTCCAGGGGGAGCGATGGTCACGGGGGGAGCAGCCCCAAGAGGAGAATGGCCCTTTTCCATTGATGTCAAAGGGGGAGATTTAATCACATTGATGTGATTGATGTTTATTGATGGGGAGAGATAGTCACATTGACTATTGATGTAGAGTATGCCTTATCTACATGTTGACATCAATAATTGGTAATTGGTGTTGACATCAATGTTGGTATTGCCATCAATGACAAAGGGGGAGATTGTTGGATCATGTTGTCATTGATGCCAATAGTTTGATTGATTGATGTCAAGTAATTGATTGATGTCAAAGGATTGATGAACAATGTATATGTATTTTCCTTGATGAGAATGATAGATGTCAAATTGGAAACCAATTGATAAATATGGATCATTGATATGATGCATAGATGAAGATGGATCAATGAGTTTTCATTGATACATGATGATGCATAGTTTGTTTGATGAAAATATGACTCATTATTTTCTTATCATGATAGAACTCCAAAGTGGTCCGGCCCTTATGGTGAAAGGCCTCACGAGAAGACGCTTTGCGGATTGAGTTATCCTAGAAGAACGATTGGAGGACCCATGCTTGTATGTGAAATAATGAGATGAAGATCAATGAAGTTGTTGGTGAAACTATCCTATATGGATAGTGCTTGTGATGCCATTTCTGGTGGTATTTGGAATGTCACATAACTCCTCACGGTTTGAGAGTTATGGCTTTACGAAGTTGGAGGACCCCCATATGAAGGCTTGAAGCCCCCAAAGGTCAAAGAAGTCAAAATGATTGAAAAGAAGAAATCATTATTTAAATGACAAAGTAAAGTGACAAAGTCAAGGTGGATTATTTAAACAATAAAGAGAAGTGACAAAATCAAGAAGGAATATTTAAATGATAAATATTGGAGAACTTTCTATTTGTGGAAAGTGTTTAACCCTAAAATAAGGAATAGGTTAAGTGACCTAGAAATGGGTTAAGTGACCTAGAGGATGAAGGTATAAATAAGATAGCTATGGTCTCTTGTAGATCATCCTTTTTGTGGATCAATGGAGAGCTTCTTGTGAATATCTTTTGGAGTATTGATGGAGAGCTTCTTATGAGAGAATATTATTGGTATGGATCTCTTGAGCATGATTGAAGATCTATTCTGAGGAAGAGAGCGAGAGGAGGATCTCATGGACGCATCAAAGTTTCAGTAATGTCAGAGATATTGACGGAAAAATTATTGGATTCACAGAAAACCCTATTTTCTTATGCATACACAGGTTGTCTGTGTATAGGGTGTGTATACATTGAAGGTATACGCAGGATGGCTATGTATAGGGTGAGTATGTACGCGGGATCACTGTGTACAGGGAGTGTATAGTGGATAAAATCATGGAGATTTGTGTTTCAATTGGTGCCAAGCTCTTGGATGATGAGGCAGGTTCCAGATCTGCATTCTATGGCCTCGGATCTATCACTAAGACACTGGTATGGTTACATTATTTTCTTGATGGATACTATTGCTTGATGTGTTGTGAATGCTTATGGAATTCTTGCTATGGATTCTATGATATGGTTCAGTTTGGATGATTTGGTTGATGGAGTAATCAGTACTCTTGTGATTCAGTGGTGACATGATTGCTATGGTATACTAGTTGTTTATACATGATTGAGATAGCATTCATATTGATTTGTTGTGGAGCATGAGAAAACTATTGGAGAGCTTGGATGTGTTGTGACTGGTGGTCAGATTAGATAGTCAGAGACAGAAGAGAATGATATATTGATTGCAAATAATCTGAGTTGATATTGAAGGACAAACCCTAACAGCTCGGAAGGTATACGCATGTTGTTGTATACACTGACCGCGTGCATACGCGGGCTGTAATGAGCCAGGGCACGTGCACACACTAGATGCACTAGTGACAGGTCACGTACCTGTTGACAGATTGATATATGTTGAGGATTTTTGCCTCATCTCAGTTGGTGTTGAGGGTGTAAGTTGAGTCTTTCATTATAGAACCGGTGCTCTTGTAGAGTTGTACTCTATTCAATTGTTATTGATAAACCCCCGGATTGTTAACCATAATAAAAAGAAAAAATGTAGATACATATTGTGTTCTTTGTGTTCCTTGTAGTGATGACTTGATGATGATATATTGTTGATATATGTTGTTGATATATGTTATCATCTAATTGGTTATAAATGACAGCAATGGGTAATGAATAAATGTTGAATGTTAACTAAGGAGTTTTTGTAAAGAGGGAATATTTTGGTTAAAATAGCCCCACACTCATTCACCCCCCCTCTAAGTGTGGTAGGTGTGTCCAACACACCCTAGCCTAGCGCATCTCCTAGTACTCTCAGCAAGCTAAGATGTCAAGTTTGAGTTTTTGGTCAAAATCAAGGATTGACCAAGTCAAAGCAATTATGAATTACTCTATGAAGTCAGAAAACAAGTTAGAAGGGGATTCTAACTGCAAAGCGTGGAAGACAAGGATTGATGTCATCCTTGCCAAGAAGAAATTGTTGGATATCATGAAAGGAAAGATCGTGGAACCAGAGTTTGAAGAAGGAAAAGAGAAGGAACCTCAGAACGTTGCAATTTTGGAGAAGTTCAAAGACAATGACATCAATGCCATGAGTATCATAGTGGAATCTATAAGAGACCACTTGATACCCTACATATCCCATCTTGAGTCATCTAAGAAGATGTATGATGCCCTAATAAACCTCTTCTCAGCTAGACACATTGGACAGGTAATGAGTCTGAAGAATGAGCTCCACGACATGAAAATGAATGATGATGACAACATAACATCATAATTTGTGAGAATATCTCAATTGAGAGATCAAATAAAATCCATTAAAGAGATCATTTAAGAGAAGGAACTGGTAAATATAGCACTCAATGGTCTTCCCAAGACATGGGATGCATTTTTCGCAAGCATGAACACAAGAAAGGAGTATCCCACATTTGAATAACTTTGGAATTGTTGTGCACAAGAAGAATCAAGGATCAGTGAAAAAGAGAAACCCCGAGAGAAATACAATGATCAATCCTTCACAACGAAGTTCAAGAATTACAGGAATAAGAATAATTTTGGCTCCAGGAAGAAACCAAATCAAGAGAAAGATATGTCAAAAATACAATGCTTCATGTGTCGAAAGTATGGTCACTACAAGAATCATTGTCCCGAGTTAAAGAAAAGGAAGGACACACATGAAGCATCAGTTGTCGAAGAGAGGGAACTCTCAAAGAAAGCCAAGCAGGACAAAATAGAGTTCTTCTTCTAAGACAAAGTAACAATACTCTTCATGGTTCTTGTATATACCATGTTTTTTTGTACATATCTTGCATATCTATTTCCTAGAAGATAATATGTTCAAAGAGAAACTATACCTATGGAAGAACAAAAAGATAAGGATTGCTATCACAATGATTACAAGTTAGGCAATACACATGAAAGGATGAAGTACATCAACAACCCTAGTAACAATTCATGTGGAAGTTATTACATAAGTAACAGCTGCAATATAAGCCGAAATCAAAACCAATCTTGAAGACAGAAAGAAGTCAGCAATCAAGAGGAAATTGGAAAAATACTTATGACACTTTGTAGAAGGCAATAAATATGTAGATGGAAGCGTGGACTCTGTTAGATGGAGGGAGTCGATTATATATATATCCAAAAGAAGAGCATGCATTCATGCATGAAGCAAGGATTAGGAGGGAGATAATCCTAAATTATATTATCCATTGAAGATGATGAAGTATCTATCCATGGTAGCAACCATGAAAAGCAGAACATGTTCAGTTTGACTTTAGAAGAAGTCTTCTTCGAAAAGAAGCCTCAAAGTATCCCTGGTTGTCCATCCACATCCATGATCCTATGATGAAAGGAAGAAGTCAAAATCTTCAGGGCATGGAATCTATAGAAAACTCCATGGACCCAAGAGCTAAAGAGAAACATAAAGAAGACATGAATATTCCAAGAGAGAAAGAAAATCTAGAACAACCAGTCATTGTATCGAGAACCACAAGACTACCAGCCTGACCTGAACTCACTAAAAGCAATCAAGCAGAGGAAATGAAAGTTGTGATGAAGAACAGTGTATGGAAGACTTATGAATGTAAGCATTGCGAGATCTAGAACTAGAGGTTTCTCCTAGATGGAGGGAGAATACTATGATGATTTCTTTATTCTAGTAACCAGACATACCTCTACATGAGCCATTATATTGTCCGCAATATCCATTGTTTGGAGTTTACATCAGATGAATGCAAAGAATTTTCTCCAAAATAATTGAACAAAGAGTGTATGTATAGCAACCTCAAGGCTTTGAGGTATACCAGAAAGAGACCCTTGTATGCAAATGGAAGAATATTTTGTATGTATTCAAACAACTTGGTGCAAAGCCTTTCATGCAAAATAGAAGCATGGTGAAAACATTCTATGATAAAAATCAGAATGGTTACTCAGAAGTCCAGGATGATGGATTCCTAATCCATGAAAAACTCTCATGATGACAGAAGAAATGCCACATGGATATGTTCCAGTTTGACCCCTGCCACAATGTTATGAGCTAGCAGGAAACAAAAAAGTTGAATTCAACTATGATATACTGTAATGATCGGATCTATATGAAGCCTTCAGAAAACCAGTGTTCCAGAAATACCGAAGTAAATTGAGATCAAGAATTACATTCTCCGTGTTAAATTCCAGAAAAGATAAAGTGGTTCTCCAATATATATCTCCACAGATGAGCAGATAAGCAGACATTTTGGTAAAACCTTTGTCCAATATGAAAGAGTTTGCCTACTCAAGTTGGAGCTCGTGGAGACAACTTCCTTATTGAAAAAGGAAGAGATGACTCCCATGTTGGGAGGGAGCACTGATGTGTTATTGATTTATGGAAAGTCATTTTTCAAGTTTGAAAAATGGTCCAGGATGAGCATTTTCTTTCCAGTTTGGAAAGTGGTTTGAGATTTCTGATGGACAGGCATTTTCCAGTTCGAAAAATGGTCCAGATCGTACGGTCATTTTCGTAATGAAAATGGTTCGATGGATTGTTGATGTAGCATAGACAACAATTCCCCTTGTGGCCAGTGTGGGGGAATGGTCTAGGACACTCTCTCTTCTTGACGGTCACTCTTAGTAGTGGTCAAGAAGACTGGTCCGCCTTGCCAAACAGTATTTCTTTTGAAGCTCACAGTTGTGAGCAGTTTCGAAGAATGGTATGTTTTGGAGGTTGGTGCAGGACAATCATTTCCTTAGGAAATGGTTCGGACAGTCATCCCCTAGGGAAGATTCATTCTCTCCAGGTTGCACTTTGTTTAGTGCCAGAGGAATGGCCCAGATAGGTGAATGGTCCAGGTTCAACAATCAAGGACAGGTATTCCATAGGGCAGACTCATTCTCTCCAGGTTGCAATTTGATTGTTGAATGGTCCAGGCTCAGAAATTAGGACGGTTATTCTTCCTTTCTTGAGAAGAATAGTCCAGATATCTCATCGTTGATGTTTCACTCTTTGATGGAAGATGCTCTTCCAAATATCACACATGTGAGTGGAAGAATGGCCCAAATGATTCAATTTATATCATGACATTTTTTTTCTGTGCAGGTTGATATCAGATGATATAATTTCTATGGAGATTGTATGTCTCTGAACAGTAGTTTTATGCTACTATTGTGGATGTGTTCCACTCGTTGTGACTATGTGTCACTGATTAAGTAGCTATGTGCTACTTGGTATGATAGTGTACCACTGAATTTTACTACCATGGATAGACACAGTTGTGTCCTATTAAATGACATTGTTCTGATTTCCATGAATATTATCAATTAGATGGATAGTCAATGTGCTAGTGGACTGACATTCTCCAAATGGAAAATGGTCCAGGACAATTATTCTTCTAGGACACATGTCTAGATTAGAAGAATAGTCCTTGTAGCCCATGGTGTGGATTATGGCATTTGTTGGAACAATTATTCTTCTAAGACATATGTCCATATTAGAAGAATGGTTCTTGTATCGCTCTATGGAGTGAGTGACTTATTCAACATCATGCTTGATTACTCAGATGCAGGATGGATTTGAGAGATGATGCAGTTGATTCTATCCTACGATATTGATAGTGATGATGTTGCTCGTGATTTGATCATGATATAGCTTGTATGGCTATGATGATGCTACCGATTCAATGGTATTTTTGTGTTCAAGACCATTGCCTTCAAATACCTCCCTATATAGGAAGGAGTGTTGATATTATGGTAGTTGCGAGAGGTATTTACCTCTACATGTAACCCTGATGAGAATAGAATATTCTGGGAAGCAAGAAGAAACCCTAATTAGTTGGATAATAACCCTAGAATACAAATCGGCTCAAGAGAATAATTTGTATTAGGTTATTAGCCTCCAAGAGAAGAAGTCGACTAAAAGGATATGTTATATACGAAGTAATTAGCACCCAGAATGAGAAGTCAGCCCAGGAATTCCGGTAGAAAATAGTATAAATACAGGAGGCCAGTCTTCATTTTAGCCAGTATTCTCAAAAATACAGAAGCACACTTATGCACACTGCAGTTGGCCAGTTTGTGCGCAAGTCCTGGGAGCAGTTGTTGTCGACAGTTATGCAATCTGTATTCTCAACTTTCTCTGGTTTGGACTCTCTAATCAATTTATGTTATTCTTTCTCGGTGCGCTCTCCCTGGAGAGAGGTGCGTTATCTTGTTTGGCTATCTAGCCTAGGGTTTTCTTCCAGAATGATTCTCTGTCAAGGTTAAGGTGCTTGGGGGTGGCTTTGACCTATGGTTGGGTGATAATATTGCTATATTGTCTATGGTTAAACGAGCACATCCATTACTTTCTAACATGGCTATTGCACACCAAAAAGAAGTCATTTTAATAACAAAAATGCACACCAAACAATTGCACACCAAAAATTGTTGTTTCATATCCAAAATTCATGCATAACAAACCTTATAGCATAAAGTTAATTTTTTAGCATGGCTATTGCACACCAAAAAGAAGTCATTTTAATAAATATGTTTGCATTAACAACATCCTCCTCCTCTAGATATAACCAAGAAATCTAGACACATGTCAATAGTTTTTATATATCAGCGAGCATCATGATGTCAAAATCTAGGTCAACCCCGGTGAGCATTTGAGCATTTTTAGACCATTGTTGTTCAACAAGTTTCTCCCTGATGATGGATGCCTTCTCTTCGAAGGAAAAAAACGTACACTGAATTGGGCCAATGCATAGTGGGAAATCTCCTTGTGAGCCTTGTGTGCTCACTACCCTAACTCATATGAAAATATTTGCGAAAACTGCCACAAAGACACCAACCACATATCAACAAACACCATGTGATCAATGAAAGCCTTTGCATTTTGAACATTAGTGCTAGAGAAAGTGGAGATGAGTATAAGTTGGTATTTCTCTATTTGTTTCCTCTCATCAATAAGGACAATTGGTAGTATGTCAATTGGGTTTAGCTTAGGTGGTTGGGAGGAATGATTGTTATCCTCCCCACCTGGGTTCAATTATCGTGACATGTTGAGCTCATAACGGGTGTATTGTTGTAATGGATTCGAGTCTTGTTGTTGATTGGCCTTGTGCTTTGAAGATTCTAGGATTTACCCTTGGTACCATCCTCGAAATGAGGGGAAGTACTTGGGGGTTTTCCCCGGGCTTTGTAACCTGGGAAAAAAGGACGAACGGTAGGAGAAGAATATGACACAATATTCTATCCCAATGCTTTTGCAAGAGACAATGTCGAGTTAGCATTTGATAATATTTAGTTATCATATAGCCAACCATCCTAACCAGGTATAAGCTTCACCCAAACATCACCATCCCGCTTATCATCCCAATTCATATATCCTCCAACAATGACATTCAATAGAGTCTTCAACATATTTCAAGATTCCTTTGCCTAACATACACACTTTTCACTATACATTTGAGGCCATTTTGGAGGTGAAACACAAAGAATTGTGAAGTGAGTAGTAGAAAATACTAGTGGTTGACTGATGCTAGTGTCTACATCTGCGATACATAATTGTCTTCCCCTAATTGAAGTCCCATAAGGTTTCCAATGGAAGTCTTTGATAGGTAAGTTATTGAACTGCATGCAAAAGTATGCTTGTCTCATAGCATGTTGTGGAGAAACTAAACACTTTTACTTAGCTCGAAAGTTGGAATGTTGAAATAGTTATATAAGGCATGACTTCGTGAAAACAAATCAAATGGGGTGATGTTGTTTAATGAGATCTCCCAATGCATTCATCCTCACATGTACCTCCAAGTCTACACAAAACCAAACATTGTATGTGAAAAAGACCAAAGTAGTGCCCTTTTCATTATTAGTTTGAAACTTTGCAATTGAGTTTGCATGGGCATGAGAATGTGGTGTTGCTTCAACATGTAATAACCTATCAATAGGTTCATTTGGAAATGACCCCCCATGAATCAAATCAATAGTATGGTCAATATTTCACTATAGGGACAATTTGTACTATGGTATTCGATTTGATTGTATGCACCACACATAAATGAAGTCATTACTTATGTTGTACCTACTTAATCGTCGCATGACCAGTAAGAAATTGTGAGACTATCTCAATGCCAACTTTAAACTTGAAGCCCTTTGCACCCTAGAACAAAGTATACTTGTTCAAACCTACGTCATAAATGGATTTGTGATATAATTGGTACAAGTGACCCAATATTAAAGCAACACAATCCAATGGGGTAACATCGCATTCCATTATATCTTGAAAAGGATGTGACCAAGCAACGACAATTAACTAGGGAATGATTACCATTATTGGTGGCCCACCCCAAATGGTATGGGTGACGAAAGGGAGTGGTGGGGATATTTAGTTTTAAGACAACAAAGGTTGCAATCAAACTCTTTGTCGTTCCTAAGATTAAACTTAAGGCTCAAAGAGTAATGTCAGGCATCAGGAAAGTTTAATAGAGTGTTTTTTAAAAGTTATTTTTCTACCTTAGTTATATGAGAAAAATTCCTTAAATGAAATTAACAATATGGCAGCACAGAGGCCGTATTTTGTGTCTGAGTCAAAATTGTAATATCAAATTATGTGGGAGAAAACTACAAAACTGTAAAACAAATCAAGGCATCAATTGTTGAAGAGTCTCACCTTGTTTCCGTGGAAGAAAATAGATAGTGTAACCTTGAATAAAGTATAAGATACAGTAATCCACACAGCTCGCAGGTCTTGATTTACTCACAGTAAAATGTAGAGGAAAAATTACTTACTTAACAAATTACTGATGAAATACGATTGCAGTAGTTGTTGTACTAAATTGAAATCAAACATTGATCAAGGAATGCATAAAGAAATGTTGAGATATGGAAAAACAGAAGGATCACATAACCCAAACCAAACAAAATTTGGAATCTCAGTCTGCACTTGTATTAATACTCAATAAGGAGAGTTTTCTCTATTACAATCGGCAAGAAGCAGACTCTAATAGATCTCCAATCTATGTATTTATACAAAACTGTCGCAACTCAAAATGGTTGGACTTCTCATTATTTAAAATAGTAAATATTTGAAATAAGAAAATAGAACATAGAAAATGATGAGCTTCATTGGCAATCTCTTCGTCTGCTGGCCGAAACGCTTCTGTCCTCTGATCTTCTTGATACTTTAGCACAATGTCCAGGTCATCATATCTTTTTTTCCATTTGTCCCTTCATCTATATCCAATAATGCAATGACACTTTATTACTTGCTTCCAGATGTGTTTATCTTCCCATATTCAATACATTGGATGCATTTACTCACTAATTTCACCACCAACCCTGAAGGCTTAGTTGCTTCAATCGCCTCGAAAGTGTATAACTTCCTCTCTACCTAAGGCAGCTTTTCTTGTATCCTTTTCACTCCTTGAGATATGATTTGTAGTTGCAAGCTTGGGTTTACTATCCATTTATTTATTTGAAGGAGATCAATCTGGTTCATTTTTTGAATTGTAGTCAGAGCTTCTTCTTTGCTTGTTCTGTAATTATACTGGTTCTTTGCTATATCAATTTGACCCAGGGCTTCAGAGATATCATTTCCTTCAAAATAAATTAGTCCTTTGCCTATAAATTAAAATGATTCTAGACAAGCTTCATTTACCTCTCTGGAAATCCTTTTGCTTTTTGATAGATTTGTTTCCTAGGCCTTTAAAGCTATATCACCTCTTATTTGTTCAGATAGATAAAGTCGAGGAAAATCTAAGACATCATCCTTCAGTACCAATAATACATCCTCTTGAAACTTAAATGGATCTGAGCTAGCTTCTCTTTCTTTGATGTAGATGTCTTTCAGAGAAAGATCTACTGCCTGGTAGCAATTATGGATGGCCTCCACCTTCATAAAAAGATCTTGCTAGGCATTTTCTAGTTTTTCATTTATTTCCATTGCTTGAGTCTGGAAAGCCGAAATATCCATTGAGGTACCTTTGGTCAACTCCAACTTAACTTGTAATTGTTTTATTAGTTCATCATGTTGGGTGATCAGTCCTTGATTGAACTGTGAATTCCTTTGGAGCTCATCAAAGTTGGCCTGGAGTTGTTGAATTTTTTGCTTATCATATGCTCTGAATTGCTCGAAGTCTCCACTCATTCTGTTCTGGAAAGTTTGCTCAGTTCCGTGTATTTGATTTTGAATTTTCTCTACCAACAAGGACTTATGTTGTAGTTGTCCGGCCAAATTTTCCACAGGCCATTGATTAGAAATGGTGAAAGCGCCCAACGAACTTGCAACTTCCTTTGCAAATTTTGTATCATCTTGGTTATGTCCATCGTACACCATTCGTTTTCTTTTGACTATCGCTTCATATTTATTATGTGCTTCTCATTTGATGATGGCCCTCCTTTTCTTTTTGAAGAAGAAGTCTGAAGGAGGCATCTCTTCGGGCGAAATTGGGGTGAGATCGCCTATAAAAATGACTTTGGAACTAGGATTTCCAAAACTTGACTGCAATGGTGTCAATGAAGTAATAGGGGTACCGATTTCTATAGATGTTTGTTACTCACTGGTATTGGCAACAGATATGGATGGTGTAGAAGGAGATGTATCATGTCCTTGCTTTAGGAAAGCTTTGAGGTGAGCCTTTGCCTAAGGGCCTAACGGATTTGATAATGAAGCTTCCAATTCCTAAGTTAAAGCTTCGATGTTCTTTGGGTTTTCCTGAGTATCCTATTTTCCAAAGCTCCCTTCTTCAAAACCCAGAGGTACAGTTTCTTTTGTAGGCGAAGTGGCTACCGATTCTCCCTATAGTACTTTCGGCAAGTTGTTTCGTCTGTGTCTTTGAAAACTGAAGGAACTGGATTGTTGATTTGGAGACAAATTTTGAACTTTGTTCAGTACTTCCTCATAAGACCCAACTCCCCTAAATATTTCATCATGTGGGGAGTTCCCATGCACATATATCTTCGGATTGTATTGGGCCAGGTGGTTTTCCATGATTTTGTGTGGGTTGTGCCTTTTAAATTCGATGTCGACCAACTTGACATCCTCCAAAACCACAGCCTCCACTTTGGAGTGACCGAATTCTAATAATGAAAACATACTAACCTGGAGAGGGAAGGTAGGCCATACCTTTTTCTGGGCTGCTTTCATCTCCTTTTTTATTCCCCCTGTCACTGTTTGATAAGATACTTCTCGGCATACTAGTCGGTCTGGTAAAAACCTCGGGAGAGCATGGGGAGGGACTGAGCATCCAAAAACCCTAAATTAAGAGAAGTTTTCAGCGATGAACCAATCTGTTATTTTTCCCAGATTTCCCAGATTTCCCATGATTTTGTCTGAAATCTGAGGAGGTGGGAAACCATATAAATCTATATGAATGGGCACCACTACATGATGGAAGATTTCGTAGAAGAAATATTTGGCCTTGTCTTCCCACATCTTGGAGTGATAGAAGTGAATAGGTTCAGCGATGGTCGGGGTCTAGCTCCATTTCATCAGTGGAAAAGAGGTTATGAAGCAAATAACGTCCATGATATATGTAGATATATAGAAAGGGGCGGGATGCCCCTTTGACTTCGCCAATTTGTATTCCGTGATTTCTTTAGCCAAGTTGTCTTATAAAATTTTGTCCCAGTTAAAAGAGTATCCCTCGGCCACCTCATGCATAATTGACACCCATGCCACCGGGAAATGAGTGGGGCTCTTCTTCCCGAATAGCCTACAGAGCAGCATAGCTACATAAATCATATGAGTATCTAATGACGTTGTGGCATAAATTCCATGAGCGTCGGCTCTGAATTTCTATGGGTGCCCCCACCATGATTTGATTATATCAGGATAGATTTTGACATATTGTATACACTCTTGTTGCTCAAACTCCAATATGAATGCAGCATTGTAATTATATTTAAAATTGAGGGATAGATTATACATTACTTGTATGTGTTCTAGTCGGAAATACCCAACAACAACCTTTTGAGATTTGAAAATTCTCCTAGTTTGGATGTCGACGTTTTCCAGGGCCCATATTTTCATGTCATTACATTGCATGAGCCTCGGTCGCGCAGCTATCTTGTGAAGCTCGGACTGGGCTATAATTCTGATTTTAGCTCTATGAGTATCGTCCACTTCATCGCCAGAATCTTTTGGGCAATTTATAACCTCATGTTCCAGAATCTCGAACACCTGGGTCCAAGATTTAAATGAGTCTATAGCTCGTGGTGTAGTATCTGACAGGACGTTCGCATTCGGATTTGAACCTTCACTAGTTGAATCAATCTTCTTCATCATCTTCCGTGGCGCCATGATATCTAAAATAGAACAAGGATACATGTTGCAAAGGAAATTGCGTGAGTTTCTTAGTTGTATAAAACTTACTATTCTGCGAAAGGTGAAAATGAAATTCAAAATCAAGCATTTTTATTCACATCAGGTGCATTGATTCGAGTATACCTTTACTGACAGAAAATTTATTAACCTTAATGGGAAAGTATACCTGGTGATCTGCAATCTATGCTAAAGATTCATTACCATTGATTTGTGATCAACGTCATTAATATCGGTGGTTCGTGTGCAGGAGTTTTGGATGAAATAGAGTTGAAATTTCCCGAATCGCGAATCCACGAAAGGTTAATTGTGAGATAATATCTTTTAAAATATTAATTAATCACATTTAAGTTCAAGGATTTTGGAAATTCAGAATTTGGATATTTTAGGATATGACGAAAGGTAAATGTATGAACTCCGAAGTGTGAAGTCGTTAACTATCATTTAACTGAGATTAACTTAACTAATTAATATTTAATACTTAGGAATTTTAGTGTGTCGTGGGTTTGTGAATTAGCTCTTTGTTATAATTCCAAAGAGTCACCTCTCATAGTGACGTGTCATAGATGACTTCATTCTTTCTAATGTGTTGATAATAGGGGATGCCACATGTTACTTAGAATCGTATAAATTTTCAAACAAAAAATGTCAGAAATGGATGCCACATGTCAACATAGGGAAGACTCAAAAAACACACATGCACTATGACTTGTGTCCTTTAAAGGTTTATGAAAAGTGAGGACCAGACACTTTCAGGTTTCGGTCTTTTATCGTTAATACTTCTCAAAACACCTGAAGCGCGAAGCTCTGGAGTGACCTTTAGTGATTTGACTCTTTAAAAATCAGGCAGCTCCAAAACTCTGTGAAAAATAAGATCGTTCAATCAAACAGGGAAACTTTATCAACAAAGGATATCATGTGTGCCTTATTACCAATTAACCATAAATAAATTTGATTTGAATTTCGAAAGTTCATTTCTTGAGTTACCACTTTGGGAAAGATTTTATTTTCATGAAGTGGATAATGTAAATCTCAAAGTTTAGGATTATATATGTTCCAACATAGGCTCCATCTGGGGATGGCGTCTCCCTATGAGACATGGAAGAACAATATATCAAGTTGCTTTATTGGGTAAATGGAGTTATTATTGCATTCCTGGGAAACATCTCTGGGAAAAAACATACAGAGAAAAATTGAACCTCAACCGAATCTCAGAAAACCTTCAAAACACATTTAATTATTGTTCTCAAGTTAGGATATTTATAATTTCATTTTCTTGAAACTGAGTTTGTATTTTCTTAAGATAATCAAGACAACGTTAATTGAAAGGTCAGACTTTGGTCGATTTCATTCGCATCAAGGCTGAGTAATTTTAACCATTTCTTTAGGGAATCCCTTGTCACTTTAGAATGTAAATATTACCAGAAAGAGAACTAGATACCATAGTATGTTTATATGTGTATGACAGCCTTACAGATATCATAGATATTACTTCACTTCCAGCGCCCCTGTTCAGTATGCCGATGAAGTTATCTACCTCTCCCATTGAATTTCCTTTCACCACTTCAATTAGCATTTTTGCATTTTATTGAAATGAGGGAAATCATTACATGAATTTCCTTTCATCATATCTTTTGGAAAAAATGGGGGCAATTTATTTACGAATTTCCTTTCACCATTTGTCTTGGACTAGATGGGGGCAATCATTTTATGAATTTCCTTTCACAATCTGTCTTATATTTTTTATAATTTTGAAGTAGGGGAAATCAACTTGTATGTATCATACAAGGGATGATATTTGCTTAATATTTGACAATGAAGGTCTGTCAACAATTTTTTATTGTACTCTGAACTAAATCTCTATCGATCTTCAATACATTTTTTCCTATCGGGAAGATCTTATGGGAATTTTTATTTTCCAGGGATTTGGCTTGAGCAAACTAATCAGTTAAAATTTGTTATAAGAGCTGAAGTTATCAATATTAGCCTAGACATGCTTTCTTTAAGTTAAAATCAAAGGAACATAAATATTTTAGCCTAATCTTGTTTTCAAGATATGTTTTTAAGTTTTCAGAGCCAAGGAAAAATTCTTTCTTTCTATGAAGACTTAAGGCCGGGTAGTGAAAATTAGAATGGAGTAAAAGATTGAAGATAGGCAAGATGAAACGGAACAAGGACTTAGAGGGTCTGACGTAAAAGAATCGTATTTTCACACAAGTTATCTTATTGATTATCAAGCTTCTCTTTTTTAAGCCCTTTTTATTCCTATTTTCTTTTCTTTTTATTTCATTTTTGTTTCACTTTCATTTTATTCGGATAAGGCTTCAGAATTAATCTGCAGATTTATACTTTTCTAATCTTTTGATCAGGTGACTATATTTATATGGGTAGAATCTCATTTATATCCGATGAGATTTCTTTAGAATTTTAGCTTGAACAATAAGTATAGAAGTTCATACCTCGGATTTCATTTATATTTTCAATCAAACTAATTATTAATTCATCACCTATTTTAAGAGAAAACAAATGTTTTGAAAACTGAGCATTGGATTCTGATACCTCCTCATTTCCCATCTGATAGTAAGTATTCAGCATGGGACCAAGATAGAAAAAGTCAGAGAATTCCATGAAATGGAAATGATATGTAGAGCAGATATTTTATATTTTGCTTTTATGATATCGAGTGAGACTAGGTTTATTTACAACAAAAAAGTAACATTTAGATTACTTACGAAAGAAAATGAAATTGCAAATTGAAACAAGAAATCAAAACCAGTATATACAATAGTAATGTGAAACATGATTATTGCATAAAATGTTTTAAATAGCGCCTGTTGATAGGGGCGTCAAAAGTTTTTCCGTCGATATTTTCTAGTAGGAAGGAATTCTTTCCCTCTGTAGCTACAATCCTGAATGGTCTGAACCATAGATGATAGAACTTGTCATGTTTTCCTACATCTTGTTTTCTAACATCTCATTTTAAAACTAGATCACCAGGAAGGAGCTCCATGTCTTTAGATTTTTTATCGAAAAGGGCCTTCATATTATCTTGGTACTTTTGAAGTTTGTCATCTACTTCGGATCTGTTTTGTTGGACTTTGATTTATTGGTTTATCCTCCTTGTAACATCATTTGGCTCCTCTTTTGCGTCTGGTCACAGCTTCATCACATGGAGAGCGATATTGATAGGAAGGATAATGTCAGTGCCATAAACCATTTGAAAAGGGTACATACCTATTGATTTCTTGGTGTCGATTTGGTTCACCCACAAGGCGTACTTTAGGTGAACGTGCCAAGCCTTCTTATTTTTCGTCAACATATTTTTTATTATTTTCATCAAGCTCTTCTTGGATGATTCGGCCAACCCATTTTCTTGAGAATAATAGGTTTTCGAATGCCCTAGCACAATGTTATATTTTTGACAAAAATTTACCATTTCCATAGATCTGAAAGCCTAGGCATTGTCTATGACTATTTTTCAAGGGAAACCAAATCTCGATACGATGTTTTCTTACAAAACTTTTATAACTACCAAATCCGTGGCATTCTGAATTGGAATGGCTTCGACCCATTTTGTGAAATAATCAGTAGCAGTCAAAATCCATTTATGTTGGGCACTTGACTATGGGTGAATTTCTCTGATGAAGTCTAGACCCCATTGTTGAAAGGGAGCTTATGTTTTGACTGGGATTAAAGGAAGTGCAGGGAGATTTTTCTTACCAAAGAAAATTTGGCAAGGGTTGCAAGCTATGACCTTGGCATTCACATCAGTAAATAACTTTAGCCAATAATATCCAGCTCTTAAAATCTTGTAGGTTGTTGCCCTCCAGGCGTGAGGTCCTCCACACACTTCTTCGTGAAATTCATTTATGACATTCCCTGTTTCAGGTTCTGTTAAACAACATAACAAGAAACCTAGAGGATCCTTCCAGTACAATTTGCCTTCAATAATACAATATTTAACTGCGTGTAGCTTCAACGTTCTCTCTTTGAATGGAATCATGTCACTCAGGCATTGAAGGGTAAGGAGGTAAAAAAAAATATCATGATACCAATCAAAGGAAGAAAATTTATCTTCAATTTGGATTGTAGGGGTTTGATCATCAAGTTCCTCTATATCTAGGATATATCCGTGTGATTTCAGATGATTTATCCTGAGTACCCTGAAATTTGATTCTACTAACAATTTCACCAAGCCCTGACCTTTGACTAGCTTGGTCAGTTTTACTTCTAGATCAAACCCCTGAATTTTAGCTAACCACCGACCTCTCCTACCATAATTGTCCGGTTGTACCAAGATATCTTTGAAAGAGCTTGTTGTAACATAAGCAATTATTTTAGAATGCAGTACATAGGTCTTAAAATATTTCAGAGCTTTCACCATTGCGTAAGCTTGTTTTTCCAGTATATCATATTTTAATTCAGCGTCCTTGAGACTTTTACTGAAAAAGGCTATCGACTGCTCGAAACCTTCTTCGTTCTTTTGCAGGAGTACCACTATGATAGTATGTTCAAATGCGAAAGAAAAGTTCGGGAATTCCTTAGTATAGTCTAGACTAGATAACATTGGCGCTCTGTTTATAGATTTCTTAACTCACTCGAATTATGCTTTAGCTTCAGAAGTCCATTTTATTTCATTGTCTTTCTTCAACATATCTGTGATTAGTTTGACAATTTCAACAAAGTTAGGGATAAATCTTCTCAAAAAAATTATTTTCCCTAAAAAAGACTGGATTTATTTCTTATTTCTAGGAATGTTTATCGTGTCAATAGCCTCGACTCGCTTAGGGTTGACTTTGATTCCATCCTTAGAAACTATATGACCCAGAAGCTTGCCTTCTTGCATAGAAAAATGTGACTTCTTAGGGTTAAGAGACAAACCAAATTTTATGCATTTCTCGAAGGTTTGTTTGAGATGAACCAAATATTTTGCATCATAATTGGAGAAGACTGTTAGATCATCTAAGTAAATAGCAACAAATTTATCTCTCTCACCGATGAAATCTATATCCATTGTTATTTGGAAAGTGGCCCCTGCGTTCATCAAACCAAATGGCATTTTATCGTACATGAAATTTCCCCACGGCATGGTGAATGCAGTCTTTTCTTTATCATCTTCGTGGACAGCAATTTGGTTGTATCCGGAGAAACCATCGATCATAGACATTTTGTTAGCTCCAACTACCTTTTCCAAGACATGATCCATTTTTGGCAGTGGGTAGTTGTCTTTGAGGGATGACCAGTTTAAATTCCTGAAATCTACACAAATCCTCATTTCTCCACTTTTCTTCATGATAGGTACCAAATTTTCTACCCATTCGGAATACCTGAGTGGGACAATAATCTTTGCATCGAAAATCTTCTTGACTTCCCTTTCTATTACTGGCAAGAGGATAGGATTTATATGTCTCAACTTCTGTCTAAAAGGTTTGATACCATGCTTCAAAGTAACCTTATGTTCAATTACAGAGGTATCATAAGTTTTTAAATCATCATAGGACCATGCAAACATGTCTTTATATTGTTTAAGAAATTCATCATATTTATTCTTCATCTAGGTTGGAAGGTATTTAGATATCTTTACTAGCTTAGGATCTTCTTTAGTTCCTATATTACAGTCTTTAAACTCTTTGGGCTGAGGTTGTAAGGTAGATTTTAAGGGTATATCATCTTGGTCAAACAATTTCTCTAAGTGTATTATACCTATGGGGATCTAATTGTTCTTAAGCACGAGCATTCGGTGATTTGTGATATTATCCTGGAACTTTTCAGGATCTTCACCTTTCTGCATGATCTAGATAGGATCGTTCTGATTTTCTTGATCTATACGAGTCTCAGAGAACTCGTCAACCATTTCTAGAAACTGTTTAATCTTCTCGTCATCTTCAAATACTTGCCCGTGTTGTACATTATTTGGGATCGAAGGTCTGTGTCTCATTTCGATGTGACACTTCATATTTAGGAAAGTAGGTGGTACAAACGTCACAATTGCTTTGGCTAAAGAGTATGCCTGCTGATTTTCCATTCTGGGAATGTAGTGAATGTTAAATGATGAGAAAAAATTCTCTATCAAATTCCAGGTGCAATTTATGTATGACCTTAGCCTTGGATGTTTATCTTAATATTGCTTATTTATTTGTTTCACAATAAGCTTTGCATCACCATAAACTATTAGATGTTCAATTTTTAGCTTCCTGGAAACCTTTAATCCTAAGACTAGAGCTTCATACTCACGGACATTATTTGTATAATCAATTTCCCATTGTAACCTGTATGAAAAGGGGATGGCGTACTCATCTCCAGGTGCAACAAATAACACTCCAACCCCTGCCCCTTCGCAGGACGAAGTGCCATCAAAAAACGTTTTCCATACTCCTCTACTATTGACACTTTTCTTTATTTTTTCTATTTTTTTATTTTCTTCTTCTATACATTCTTCAAAATCATCGTCTATTGATAAAATACAATTTCCTAAATCTTGATCGAAAACATAGACTGGGTAATTTTTTGGGTTTTGGGGGTCACTTACATTATATGCCAGTCTAGTCTCTATGTACAGTCGAGTAAATTGTCCACCAAAAATCGAGATCGTAGCGTAAGTCATGTCCAGTTGAAGTGATCCTCCTAATTTTGCACCCCAAGACCTAGATAGAAGCATGTTGTACTTGGCATGGACGTCAACAATGACTACGTCCATAAGGATATTTTTACAGGAATATGTGCAAGATTCACTACCAAATATTTGATCATGCCAAGACATTGAACCTTTCTAGAATCAAACGAGTATAAGTCTTGATAAGGTCTAGTGATTTCAAGGCCCAATTTTTCCATGATAATTTTAGGCATTAAATTGTGAGAAGCCCCATAATCTAACATGCAATTGTGAAATAAGTGGTCATGCACAGTTACTGTAATATAAAATGGAATATAAAATGGACCAACTGAATCCTTAGTATTTTTTATGTGCGGACCAAACATAATCGTAGGTATTTCATCTTGCAGATTGATCGCATCTGCGTGACATTCAGCATCAGAAAAATTTATCATTTTAGCAATCTGTTTTTTATAAATTGGATTCTTGGCAAGCTCAACCAGGGGCATGGGGATTTTGATTTTATTTATTTCATTTTCTAAACTGAAACCTCTAGTTGTTTTTTCGATCTCCCTGGTTGTAGCTTGTGCTTCATTATTCTGTGTTTTCTTAGTTTGTGTTGCTCTTGTTTCAACTGTTTTGGTTCGAGCAGCTTGTGTTTCGACTAGTGGTTTAGTAACAACTGCCTCATTCGCTTTATTTCTTGATAAAATATTTTTTGGTGGAACACTTGTAGGATTAGTTTCTTTGGGCCTTAAATTATACTTTTGTTGAAGTTCGGCCATTATGGATTCAGTGATTCCTTGATATGCAGACTCTCCCAGATTATTTATACTTTCATCATTACTAAACAGGGGTTCTAGGTCTAGAGATATTTCGTAATCTTGTCTAGTTAAACGAGGTTCTTGGTCATCATCACTAAGGTTGTTTATATCCTCTTCTAACCCCTCATAATTTTGCATATCATCCCTTTGCATAAAATTTTCCATTTTAAACGGAGCTTGGATTTTTTAATCTTTGTTTTTCACTTGTCTTTATGGTATCTGGGGGTTAGTATTTCTCCTGAACTGATTTCTAGCGAATGGATCAGGTTTGTCTTGATCTAGTTCCATTCTAGATATTTTGTTTGACAAGTCTTTGATTATCTTAGCCATCTCATCCATTTTTTCTTCTATAGATTTCCCAGATCTAGAGGGTCTTGCTTGCTCCCTGAAACGTTTAGGTTCTTTTGTTCCTGTCTCAACCTTGGCTTTTAATTTACCAGATGCCATCATATTTTATTCGATTTCTATGCCATTGTCTTGCATTCCTACCAGAGTGGCAGATATTATTTCTCTTAAGAGTAGGGAAAAGTTGGGTTCAAAATCCCTTGCGAAATTTACCTTTGCCGCAGGTTGAGAGGGTTTAAATTCGGCTGGGATCTTATGGTACAATTTATTGAACCTCTGAGTAAATTCGAGAACAGACTCAAAATCATTTTTTTCTTAGAGCCCCGAATTCAGTCAAATAACACAGATGGTCTTTCTTTTCTCCCCGCTATCTTAAAAAAGCGTTTTCTAAATCATCATATAACTGTATGGATCCTACCAGGAGTCCTCGAAACCAGATTCGTACTTGTCCTTCGGAGGTTTGCACTAAAATCCTTGAGTAAAAATCTTCAGGCTCAATGCCAAGGATATTAGCGAACTGATCCAAAAAGGTTTTGTGCTCTATGGCGATTAAATCTCCTTCTCTCGTAAATTTTAGTAAGTTCTTCATATAATTTTCAGGTAAATCATGCATGATGACAGGGAGGACCAAGGGAGCGTATCTGGCCACTACCTTGGAAAACATTCTAGGGGGTGGGGGTTGTCCTTGACCTTTTCCACCTGCTCCTCTACCTCCAACACCACCTCCTCTAGAAGCAGCCATTGGAAGTCTAGGGGACGAACTTTGGGAAAAAAGAGGGTTTTCGAAAACTTTGAGGGACCGAAGTGATGACCTTTCAACTTCTTCGAGCTGTGGTGAAGGAAATTCTGGGAAAAGTTCGTTATGAGATGAAAAGTATAGAAGAGGAGGGAAAGGGAAACGTGGACTGGTTTCCTCAGATTTACAAGATGTGTAAATAGGTGAACTGATAGGGGATGAATCAGGGTACAAAATATGTTATTCAGGGTTTCGGAGAATTGAAACTTTTACTTCGAGCAAGGATGAGGTAGACATAATATTAACGACAACGGGTATAGACAGGGATCTTTCATTTTGACCTTTAGGAGTATCAGTCAAGTCAATCTTAGTCTTTAATTTGGGTACAATTACCTCCAGGCTCTCAAACCTAACCTCAGGTTTACTAGATGATGTCTCTGCATAGGGTGCGTGTTTAAACTTCTCTTCAAGGATTAATTCTTCAATCGGAACCTTAGTATTGACTTGTGCAACTTTGGGTTGGTATATTTTACATGCTGATGTGGTAGTTGATTTGAGGTATCCCTTTGGTTTCAACAACCTTTCGGGATATGATACAGGTGTGGTCTGCTTATCGTTTGGGTTTTCTCTGGTATTCTTTCGAATGAATGGTAGTTTATCTGTGGTGGAGTCGCCAAGTGAAAGTTAAAAATATCCTTACTAGTTATTCAATATTTGTTCACTATCAAAGATAGAATCTTACCTTGTCGTTTCCCAGGGAAAAATAACTTTGTTTCCTCGTCCACGGCAACGGCGCCAAAAAGATGTTGTTCCTGAGATTAAACTTAAGGCTCAAAGAGTAATCTCAAGCATCAAGAAAGTTTAATAGAGTGTTTTTTAAAAGTGTTTTTTCTACCTTAGTTATATGAGAAAAATCCCTTAAATGAAATTAACAATATGGCAGCACAGAGGTCGTATTTCATGTCTGAGTCAAAATTGTAATATTGAATGATGTGGGAGAAAACTAAAAAACTGTAAAACAAAGAAATGCATCAATTGTTGAAGAGTCTCACCTTGTTTTAGTGGAATAAAATAGATAGTGTAACCTTGAATAAAGTATAAGATGCAGTAATCCACACAGCTTGCAGGTCTTGATTTACTCACAATAAATGCAGAGGAAAAACTGCTTACTTAAAAAAATATTGATGAAATATGATTACAGTAGTTGTTGTACTAAATTGAAATCAAACAATTATCAAGGAATGCATAAAGAAATGCTAAGATATGGAAACACAGAAGGAGCGCATAACCCAAACCAAACAAAATTTGGAATCTTTGTCTGCACTTGTATTAATACTAAATAAGGAGAGTTTTATCTATTACAATCGGCAAGAAGAAGCCTCTAATAGATCTTCAATCTATGTATTTATACAAAACTGTCGCAACTCAAAACAGTTGGACTTCTCATAATTTAAAATAATAAATATTTTAAATAAGAAAATAGAACATAGAAAATGATTAGCTTCGTTGGCAATCTCTTTGTCTGTTGCTCGAAACGCTTATGTCGTCTAATCTTCTTAATACTTTAGCACAATGTCCTGGTCATCATAGATTTGTTTCCATTTGTCCCTTCAACTATATCCAGTAATGCAATGACACTTTCTTACTTGCTTTCGAATGTGCTTGTCTTCCCATATTCAATATATTGGATGCATTTACTCACTAATTTCACCTCCAACCCTGAAGGCTCAGTTGGTTCATTTGCCTCGAAAGTGTATAACTTATTCTCTACTTGAGACATCTTTTATTGTATCATTTTCGCTCCTTGATATATGACCTATGATTGCAATCTTGGTTTTACTTCCATTTATTTATTTGAAGGAGATCAATCTGGTTCATTTTATGAATGGTCATCAAAGTTTCTTCTTTGCTTGTTATGGAATTATACTGGTTTTTTGTTATATCAATTTAACCCAGGGCTTCAAATATATAATTTCCTTCAAAATCAAATAGTCCTTTGTCTAGAAATGAAAACGCTTCTAGACAAGCTTCATTTACCTCTCTGGCAAGCCTTTTTTTTTCTGCTAGATTTGTTTCCTAGGCCTTTAGAGCTATGTCACCACTTATTTGTTCGGATAGAAAAAGCCGAGGAACATCTGAGACATCATCCTTCGGTACCAATAAGACAACCTCTTGAAACTTAACTCGAGCTGAGCGAGATTCTCTTTCTTTGATGTAGATGTCTTTCAGAGAAATATCTACTGCCTAGTAGCAATTATGGATGGCCTCCACCTTCATAAAAAGATCTTGCTGGGCATTTTCCAGTTTTTCTTTTATTTCCATTGCTTGAGTTTGGAAAGACGAAATATCCACTGAGGTACCTTCGGTCAACTCCAACTTAGCTTGTAATTGTTTTATTAGCTCAACATGTTGGGTGATTAGTCCTTGATTGAACTATGAATTCCTTTGGAGCTCATCAAAGTTGGCCTAGATTTGTTGAATTTGTTCCTTATCATATGCTCTAATTTGCTCGAAGTCTCGATTCATTCTGTTATGGACAATCTTCTCGGTTGTGTGTATTTGACTTTGAAGTTTCTCTACCAACATGGACTTATGTTGCAATTGTTCGACCAAATTTTCCACGGACCATTAATTAGCATTGGCGAAAGTGCCCAACGAGCCTGCAACTTCCTTTGCAAATTTTGTATCATCTCGGTTATGTCCATCGTACACCATTCTTTTCCTTTTTACTATCGCTCTTTCTTTATGATGTGCTTCTCATTTGAAAATGGCCCTCCTTTTCTTGATGAAGAAGAATTCCGAAGGAGACATCTCTTCGAGCGAAATTGGGGTGAGATCGCCTATAAAATTGACTTTGGAACCAATATTTCCAAAACTTGACTACAATGGTTGATCAGGGGATCAAATTTTGCTCAATTTTCAAAGTGCTCTAAATGCGACGAAAACAATGCCATTGCGTCCGTCTCGTCTTCCTGATTCCGGCGGTATATTTACTTTCTCAAACGGAGTCCGTATGGAGAGGATAACGCGATCTATTCGCCAAGGCAAACAGGCAAAAAATTTCGATGTTGACTGTACCTGTCTGTACAGTCCGTAACATGCATGCAGTCCAGGTATAGTGATGGCGAGAATTAAATTACCGTCCCGTCACGGTGATGACGTTTGAATTAGTGACATGACACACTTGTATTGGTTGATGGATTGTTGAATTGGTGGATGACACGTGTCATTGGTAGTCAATGGTGTGAGGACACCGTGTAGCTGATCCCTTGGCTTACATTAATGGCTCGTTGAATAGCTATTTGGTTATATAAAAATTTGTTGGGGTCCATAGGGTTCGACCCTCGGACCTCCCCTTTATGTAAATACTTCATAACTCTCAAGCTAACCAGCGTCTTGTACTGTTCCTTGATTACTATACCAGCACATATATATTTAATGTTGATTAATGTTTGGATGGAAGGGGGTCCGGTAGGAGAACAACCCCGACCCGCGGTCGTTTGATCCACCTATGACCCAACACATATGTTATATCCCGATCGTTTGGTGTGTGAATGTATTGTATTGTATATAATATATATTTATACCATTGTGTGCAGGGGTTTGAACCATAGCCCAACCATTATATATATGTGCGGTTGTAGTGCGTGGGGTTTTGGACCATACGATTTTTACATTTTTACATATGTAACCCTTGGCCAGGAGGCGGAGTTGGAAGCGGTTCAGCGGATAACCACCTTTTCACCCGACCTTTGGTCATAGCCATACGCCAGTGTGGTGAGTTAGAGTATGGCCTTATAACCATCCCTACGGTTGCACCATTGGGCGATTTGCCCGTCTTCAGAGTTTTAAGCAAAGGGGTGTGTAGAGCGAGGAGTTCATGCGAGAGTCTTGGTGTAGAAGACCCGAGGAGAACGACAAGCTTGAGAAGAGGGAGACTTCGGGAGGCCTAACCTTTCAATTTTTGATAGATTGAGGTGCAGAAAAAGAAGCCCAGACGGGGAGTTTTGGGGTAACTGGGAAGCCATTGGAAGCTGATCCCGGTTTGTCGATTTAGAAATTATAGAACTATGTTTTGAAAATTTTAGACAATTAATAATAATGATCCATTAGGTCTGGACCGGAGATGCTAGCCCATAAGAGGTGAACTCCTTTATCAATTGACATGTGTTTGTGTTCAATGTTTATATTCTTTGTCTAAGTGTATTTTGCATAAATAATCCTTAATTTATATGTTGCAAATTGATCTGTTGCTTTAAACATAACATTTCACTTGCAATATATTTTCAAGTTTTCAAGTCTTCTTCTTTTTAGATCAGAAGTTAATTTATCGAATGCAGTTTTGAAGACTTGATTGTTTGCAAGGATTTTGTTTGCAATGCTCACAAGGTTGAAAATCACAAGAGGGAGAAGGTCAACTTGTGGAACCAAGTTCTTATCTGACAAGGAAGAAGCGGTTCATTCACATAAGTTAGAGACATTCACCAAGCATGGCTCATCTGGAAGACCATGAGCGATGTTCGAAGTGAGAGGAGAATTTCAGATAGACTATCATGGAGTTGAGAGAGATATGATGAAGGTCATGATGGAGCGGAACATGATGTCGCAGGGGGGAATTGGAGCTCTAACCCTTCAATGCATAAAGGAGGCGGTGGTGACAAGACTCCCAACAGAGATGGAGAGATGGTGCTTCTCCACCACCTCTCTCCATCATCATCTTCTTCTTCTTCTTATACGGTTGAAACATCTTCCCAATGGGCATGGTAAAACTCGCCATGAAATTCCTTCATTAAAGCTTGATATAAAATTTGAGTTGCCACTTTATAATGGAGGATACTTATTTTGAAAAGAGTTAGATATTTGGATACGTCAAAATTGAAGTCTATTCTAGAATACAAGGGAATTCAAGATGATGAAACCAAAATTGGGTTAACTTCATTAAGATTAGATGGTTTAGCATTTATTTGGTGGGAATCCAAGACACAGGAAGAATGAAAAGAATGGAAAAATTTTGCTTGCTTTCTTGGAATGATTTCTGACTATAGCAATTAAAACAATTTTATCCATTGGCTTATAAAAAAAGGCAAGCATGGAATGGAAAATTTTAAGACAAACTAAAGGAGACGAATGTATAAATTTTACTGGGGAATTTAGGAGAAGAGCTTTGGTATTGGGAGTAGATTTGTCTTCCTTTGAAACATTGCTCAAATATAGTGGTGCTTTACATAGTTATTCCAGGCATACTATACTATGTTTAATCCCACGAATCTAGACTGAAGTTTTTATGCAGGGCTACTCATTTGGAAACAAGGGGAAAGCCCCCATTACTCATGAGGGTTTCAAGAGGAACCTTCTGACCCGAGGGGAGACAAGGGAGAATTAAAGGCAATGGCCGGGAAGAATGTTGTTGTGAAGGAAGAGGGAGAAAAGTTCACATGCGGCATTGTTCCAAGGATGGCCATGATGAATACCAATGTTGGAAACTTCATGTGTTGAGCGAAGACAAAAAGTTTGGCAACAACGAGGGAAGTCAAAGGCATTGTATTTGTTTACAAGACTGGAGTTGGATTACAGTGATGAGCGAATCGCCAGCCATGGGTTTTACCAAGGTAATAATTATGTTACTAGCACTATCTCTTCAAGTAAAGCTAAATAATAGAGTGTAACTCCACAAGGCTTGAGAGGTGAACTTTTCATATAAGGGTTATTTCAAAACATACTAAAATATACACGTTGTTTGATTCAAGGTCAAAAGCAAATCTTATTTAAGGAAGAGGCATTAAGAAACTTAAGTTGGAAACAAGTCCATCCTAAACCATACCCTCTTGGTTGGATATGTGATAATGCTAAGTTACAAGTAACGGAAGTGTAAAGCTTGAGGTTATTATAGCGCCAATTTTGTTGATGAAGTAGAACTTCATGTGATTAGTTGGATATATGTGCATTGTTTTGGGAAGTCCTTATTTGTATAGGAAAGCTATTTTCTATCGTCGGAGAATAAGTATCATTTGTTTAGATGGGGTTGAGTATGTTGTCAAAACTCACACTAAGAAGATGAATTGCTCGATCCATAAATGCGAGGGCAAATGAAGAGGTTAGTTAATGCAAGTAAAAATTTTGTTCTCTTAATGATCAAACCTAAAATGATATTGAGAACGAAGCATTCAAAGGTTGTGATACTAAGTTAAAATCAAATCTATTTGAAGTTATTAATAAGTATGAAGACATGTTTAAAGAACCCTAAAGAGTTTGCCCCTCAGAAAAGAGAATCAACATGAAATTGATTACAACAAGATTGTCCACTTCCAAATATTGGTATGTATAGATATGGAGTTATGTAAAATGTTGAGATTAAAAACAAATTCAGGAGATGTTAGACAAAGGGGTAGTTGTGCCAAGTTCTATATGTGGTTCTCCAATTGTGTTGGATTCCAAAAGGGATGGGGCATTAAAGTGAATAGTAATGTGTTGATTTGGAGCTTTCAACAAAATAACGATTAAAATGGTTATCCTTTCAATTGATGATTTGTTTGATCAATTAAAATTTTAAAATATTTTAACTAAGTTAGATTTAAGGAGTGGTTATCATTGGATCAGGATTAGAGGGCGACACATGGAAGACGACTTTTAAGACTAAGCAAGGTTTGTTTGAATGGATGGTAATGCCTTTTGGACTTTACAATGCACATGCTACTTTCATGATAGTTATGAATGATATGTGAAATTTTCACGGATGATGATTTTGTTTATTGTCTACTTAAGATGATATTTTGATTTCATTAAAATCTATTGAAGAACATATTGAACATGAAAAAGTTTTGGATGGTTTGAGGAAATAACAGTTGTTTTCGAAGTTTTACCAAAATGGCAATTTGGCAAAAACATGCAACATTACTTAAGTCATGTATTTGGGGAGTGAATTAAAATTTGATGGCAAAGTTAAAGTTATTTTGGAATGGTCCAAACCCAGTATTGTGGTAAGAAGTTTTTTTTAGGAGCCTTAATGCGGAGAAAGTTTATTGCTAACTTTTAGTCCATTGCAACTCCATTACATGATGTGACAAGTATCAAGAAAGTTTTCCAATGGGAGGCAAGCAACAGCGAGCTTTTGATACTTTGAAAGAAAGATCAGTTCAACGCCAGTTATTATACTTCCAAATTTAAGACAACACTGAAATCAGAGACGGATGCAAATGGTGTTATCAGGAAGTGGGGCGGTTTTGCTTGATTATGGTAAAGCCAATTTGTTTTTCGATGCAAGAGGCGTTTAATGGTGTTGTCATTAATTATCCTACTTATGATAAAATTATAGCCATTGGTTCAAAGTGTTAAGAAATGGAAGCATTATTTGTTAGGAAAAGAAACTGGCCCATTCACCTGAGATCATCAACCTTTGCAATATTTACAATCACAGTCAAAACTACGACAAGCTAGGCACTTGGATGGATGAGTTTTCTTCAGCGATTTCATTTGGTTGTCGAGGTATAAGAAGAATTTTAACAAAATTAAGTTGTGCTTATCTTTGTCGGCCTATTTTTAGTGCTTTAGTTATTCTTAAGCGAGTCCTATAATGTAGTTATGTGGAGCGATATGCTTTGGAGAATCTTGACTTCTGGAAACACTAACCATATTGAAAAATTGGATTATCATTTTCATAACAATATCTTGTATCATCTTAGCTTAAAGTTGTGTATTCCAGGGAGAAAGAATCAACATCATAAAGAGAAAGCATTCTTCTCTTATTTTTGGTCATTTTGGTGTAGGAAAGAGCGGTGGCAAATTTGCAAAGATATTACTACTAGCCTAAGATGAATGAAAGTGTTTACTTAATATGTTGGGGATGTTACGTTTGTGCTCTAGTAAACCCGATGGCCCGAAAGTTAGGTTGTATACTCACTTCTAGTTCCTTCTCGACCTTAGGAAAGTATTTCCATGAATTTTGTTGGTGGTTTACCTATGTGAGAAGAGGTCATGATTATCTTTATGTTGTGGTTGATACGTTTTAGTAAAGATGTGTATAATGATGCCTTGTACTAAGCAGGTGTAATGGAGACAAGCGGCAGGTTGTTCTTTCAAAATGTTTGGGTGCATTTTGGTTTGTCCAAGTCCATTATTCCGGTCAGGTTCTCGATTTGTTGGAAGTTTTGAGTCCGAGTTTGTAGGAACTCATGGACACCAAGCTTAAAAAGAGCACATCTTTTTCATCCGCAGACAGATGGTGGAGACGAAGATTAAATTGGTCGGTATGAGTGGTACATCTTTTAGGATGCTTATTGCAATAAGCATCCTAAGCTTTAGGATGAAAATTTACACTACATTCAACATGATTACAATCGAGCTAAGCACTCTTCAGCAAACATGTCGCCATTTGAGGCATGTTTTGTGGCTATTATTTGCCCAAGTCATGCTAGATTTCATCTTTGGGAAAGATATTGACCATTGATGGGAAATATGATATTGACCGGGCGATTTCATTGAACAAATTAGGTCGATATCCAGTTGAATTGCAGGCCGGTTGGAAGAGAGTCAGGCCAAGTAGAAAACAAGACATGACAAGCATCGTGTTGATCCGCGGTTGAAGTTGGTGATGAAGTGTGGCTTTACATGAACAAGGAGAGGCTTAAGGAAGGTAAAAGTTGAAACCAATTAGATATGGTCCCTTCAAGATTGTTGACAAGATTGGTAACAATGCTTTTCGTTTAGATTTGCCTCCTTATATCACGGATGTGTCACGGTTGTTAATGTTGAGAATTTGAAGTTGTATGAGCCTCATTGAGTTGATGATCAAAGGAGCATGTTGAATTCAGCATGGGTGTTTCTCGAGTATCTAAGCAATGCGGGAAGACACCATGCCAGCGGAGAATCACGGGAGAACCGAGCCGAAATGTGGAGTATTTGCGAGTTGGTCTTAAAGGCAAATCCAAGCAAGGCCAAGTGGATTGAGGTTGGAAGGGTGAGGGAACTTTACCCTCATCTTCACATAGGCTGAGAATAGTCTTTTGGAGGTCAAAAGCTTCCCAATGGGGAGGTGTGATCGAGGATCAAATTTTGCTCAATTTTCAAAGTGCTGAAATGCGATGACGAAAATGGTGACATTCGTCGTCTTGTCGATTCCGGTGGTATATTTACTTTCTCAAGCGGAGTCATTATGGAAGATATCGCGATCTGTTAGCGAGGCAAACAAGCAAAAATTTTAGATGTTGATTGTACCAGTCCGTCTACGGTGGCGTGGTAGAATTAAATAGATGCGTATGATGATGTGTCAGTGGATGGCGATGGCACACTTGTATGGTGATGGATTGTGGTGGTGGATGACGATGTCATTGGTAGTCAGTGTGAACCGCGTGGCCCAATCAATACGCGGTGTCACTTTCGTTGGTAATATTTAGTTATATAAAGAAATTTGTTGAGGCCGAGTGAAGTTCGACCCAGGACCTCAGCATGTAAAGAGACTTCTTAACTCTCACGCTAATAGCGTGCAGCCCTTGTTCCATGATTACTATGCCAAGCATATATATTTAATGTTGATTAATGTTTGGATGGAAAGGAAGTGGGTGGGCTTAACCCCAACCAGCGATTTGATCCACATATATTATGCGATATGTTATGGCAAATGGATTTGGCGTGAATATATTATTATTGTATATAATATATATTTATACCATTGTGTGTGGGGGTTTGAAACATAGCCCGACCATTATGTATATACGCGCGGTTGTTTGGTGCGTGGGATTGGTATAACCCACGGTTCTTTTACATTTTTGCATATACTTACGGCGGAGGCGGGGAGTTGAAGTTCCATGGATTAACCACCTTTTTCACTTATTGCCCCTGGTCATATCGCCATACACCCGGTGCGAAGAGTTAGAAAGCTCCCTTAATCCTACGGTTTGCACAGATTAAGCGTGGATTCGCCCGGTCTTTCTGCCAAAAAGCGTAGAAGCGGAGTTCTATACAAGGAGAAGTGCCGTGCTTATTCGAACCATAAGCTTGAAGAGGGAACTTCGGGGAGGCCTAACTTCTTCATTTTATTAGATTGAAATCGAAAAGAGCCAGGGCGAGGGTTTTGGGATGATGGGGAGCTCCCATTGGGCGGTCGGTTTGTCCAGTTTGAAACATTGTAAGACATGTTTTTGAGCACTTTTGAGCAGTTGTGTAATGATCCATTGGAAGTTGGACGGGAGATGTAGCCGAGCAATTAATAATAATGATCCATTGGAAGTTGGACCAGGAGATGTAGCCCATAAGAGGGGTGAACTCCTTTATCAATTGTTGTGCACATGTGTTTATGTTCAATGTTTATGTTGTTGTCTAAGTGTATTTTGCATAAGTAATCCTTAATTTATCTGTTGCAAATTGATCCTATTGCTTTAAACACATAACATTTCACTTGCAATATATTTTCAAGTTTTTCAAGTCTTCTTCATTTTTAGATCAACGGTGTCAATGAAGTAATAGGGGTACCGATTTTCGAAGATGTTTGTTGCTTAGTGGTATTGGCAGCAGATGTGGCTGGTCTAGAAGAATATGTATCATGCCCTTTCTTTAGGAAAGCTTCGAGCTGAGCCTTTGCCTGAGGGCCTAACGGATTTGATAATGAAGCTTCCAATTCCTGAGTTAAAGCTTCGGTGTTCTTTGGGGTTTTCTTAGTATCCTGTTTTCCAGAGCTCCCTTCTTCAAAACCCGGAGGTACAGTTTCTTGTATAGGCGAAATGGCTACCGATTCTCCCGATAGTACTTTCGACAAGTTGTTTCGTTTGTCTTTGAAAACTGAAGAAACTGGCATGTTGATCTGGAGACAAAGTTTGGAATTTGTTCAGTACTCCCTCATAAGACCTGACTCCCATGAATATTTCATCATGTGGAGAGTTCTCATGCACATATCTCTTCAGTTTGTATTGGGCCAGGTGGTTTTCCACGATTTTGTGTGGGTCGCTCCTTTTAAATTCAATGTCAACCAACTTGACATCCTCTAAAGCCACAGCCTCCACTTTGGAGTGAACGAAGTCTAATAATGAAAACATACCAACCTGGAGAGGGAAGGTAGGCCATACCTTTTTCTGGGATGCTTTCAACTCCTTGTTGATGCCCCCTGTCACTGTTTGATAAGCTACTTCTCGGCATACTATCCAGTCTGGTAAAAACCTCAGGAGAGCATGGGGAGGGACTGAGCATCCGAAAACCCTGATGTAAGAGAAGTTTTCATCGATGAACCAATCTACTATTTTTCCCATATTTCCCATGATTATGTCTGAAATCTGAGGGGGTGGGAAACCATATAAATCTATATGAACGGGCACCACTACATGATGGAATATTTCATAGAAGAAATCTTTGGCCTTGTCTTCCCACAACTTGGAGTGATAGAAGTGAATAGGTTCAGCGTTGGTTGGGGTCCAGCTCCAGTTCATCAGTGGAAAAGGGGTTATGAAGAAAATAACATCATGATATATGTAGACATATAGAAAGGGGTGGGTTGCCCATTTGACTTCTCCAATTTGTATTCCGTGATTTCTTTAGCCAAGTTGTCTGGTAAAATTTCGGCCTAGTTAAAAGAGTATCCCTCAACCACCTCATGCATAATTGATACCCATGCCACCAGGAAATGAGTGGGACTCTTCTTCCCAAATATCCTACAGAGCATCATAGCTACATAAATCATATGGGTATCTAATGACGTTGTGGCATAAATGCTATGAGTGTCAGCTCTGAATTTCTCTGGGTTCCCCACCAAGACTTGATTATATCAGGATAGATTTTTTCATATTGTATACACTCATGTTGCTAAAACTCCAGCATGAATGCAGCATTGTAATTATATTTAAAATCAAGGGATAGCTTATATATTACTTGTATGTGTTCTTGTCGGAAAGACCCAACAACAACCTTTTAAGAGTTGAAAATGCTCCTGGTTTGGATGTCGATGTTTTCCAGGCCCAACTTATCATGTCATTATACGGTATGAGCCTCAGTCGCGCAGCTATCTTGAGAAGCTCAAACTGGGCTATAATTATGAGTTTAGCTCTGTGAGTATCGTCCACTTCATCGTCGAAATCTTCTAGGAAATTTATAACCTCATGTTCCAGAATCTCGAACACCTGGGTCCAAGATTTAACTGAGTCTATAGCTCACGACATAGTATCTAACAAGACGTCTGCATTCGTATTTGAGCCTTCACCAATAGCATCAGTCTTCTTCATCATCTTCCGCGGTGCATGATATCGAAAATAGAACAAGGATACTTGTTGCAGAGGAAATTGTGTGAACTTCTTAGTTGGAAAAAACTTACTATTCTGCGAAAGGTGAAAATGAAATTCAAAATCAAGCATTTTTATTCACATCAGGTGCATTGATTCGAGTATACATTTTGTTAGCACAAGAATTATCATCTAGAAGAGGCCTAACTATCAGAGTTTTGGATTTTTGTTAAATACCAGTTCCCTCAGTGGTAAAATACACTACCTCTTTGCACTACCAAGGCATCTAAGTAAAGGGGGTTTGATATCATGAAAGGAAATTAATTACTCTACACATGTTCAAGATTGAAGGCACTGCGTTTTTTAAAATTCTACCTAAATCGACACATAGACGCAGCACAGTCGGGCGCTACCTACAGGCGCTGCATAATATTCTGGCAGAGGCTAAATTGTGCAGAGTTATTCTGCTAGTTTTGAGTCACTAATTTAAAACTTGGGTTATGAGCAGTTGAGAATGTATTTTTGAAAATGGGAGGCTTTTGTTCATAACATTCCAAATAACAAAAACCTCTCTCAGTTTTTCAAAATGTATTTTGGTTTGAGAGATATTGGATATAAAAGTAGGCGTTGTGTACTCTTCACAGTGGTGGTGCGTACTAATTTCTTGTAGCGGTCACGATTTTGATATTCGCCTTGTTGGGAGGTTGTCACATGTCAAGGAGAGTTAGAATGGATTCTTAAGGATCAGTTAGATATCAAAGGACACCTGCACCTAAGATTTATCTCCAGCAAAGGCCTCATGCATGAGGTGGAAACAATTTCTTAATGACTTCCAAAAAATTCCTGAAAATCAGCAGTTTGTTGGATTTTTTTCTCTTTGACTACTGCCACCTATCTCCTAGGCTTAGAATCCAATGGAGGAGATGGGATTCGACCTCCTTAGTTCATTTGGATGCTATTGTCTATTTAAAGAATGAGAGATCTCTTGAAGAGAGGGATGGATGAGCCAAGAGAGGCTAGAGAGAGTAGGAGTAGGTAGTTTTCCTGTGTGTGTTCATTTGTAAGCCTGTGGGCATTTTTTGATTGTAAACATTACTGCTATTGGAGACTCATGAGAGCAGTGATTTCAGATTGTAACTCTTCTTTTATATTTCTTCTTATTTGAATATATTGCATATTTGAGGATCAAAGGATGTCAATGATTTATGGATCCCTAAGCAGTAGAGGATCTGTTGTATTTTGTCCATCAGTCATTGTTTATATTCAAGTATTTGTTGATTCATTAAATTGAGAGGATCTTTGTTTAGTGAACATTCTATCTTACGTTTTCCTTCTTCATTCTTCCACCTATCAACATATAATCTTGTTTTCTGTTGAGCAGCTTTTGTGCCTTCGATGATTAGGATGTTTGTGACTCCATTGCCCATTGGTGTAGCCTATTGATCTGCAATTTTCTGCCCTCTCCCTTTCTTTCTCCATCTTGATGATCCACCTATTCAAAACCAAATTATCTTTTACATTCTGAAGGGTGTTGAGCTTACACTTTAGCATTCAAAGTGTGACTTTCAGTGCTAACACCTTTACTGACGGAAAATTTATTAACCTTAATGGGAAAGTATACCTGGTGATCTATAATCTATGCTAAATAATCATTACCATTGATTTGTGATAAATTCCATTAATATTGGTGTTTCGTGTGCGGGAGTTTTGGATGAAACGGAGTTGAAATTTCCCGAATCCCGAATCCGTGAAAGGTTAATTACGAGATAATCTCTTTTAAAATATTAATTAATCACATTTAAGTTCAAGACTTTCGAAAATTTGGACTTTGGATATTTTACGATATGACGAAAGGTAAATGTACGAACTCCAAAGTGTGAACTCGTTAACTATCTTTTAACCAATATTAACTTAACTAATTAAGATTTAATACTTCGGCATTTTAGTGCGTCGTGGGTTTGGGAATTAGCTCTTTGTTATAATTCCAAAGAGTCGCCTCCCATAGTGATGTGTCAGAGATGACGTCATTCTTATTGAGGTGTCGAGAATAGGGGGTGTCACATGTTACTTAGAATCGTATGAATTTTCAAACGAAAATTTCAGAAATGGATGCCACGTGTCAACACAGGGAAGACTCAAAAGACACACGTGTAATATGACTCGGTTCCTTTAAAGGTTTATGAAAAGTGAGAAACGTACACTTTCAGGTTTAGGGTCTTTTATCGTTAAGACTTCTCAAAACGCCCGAAGCGCGAAGCTCTGGAGTGACCTTTAGTGATTTGACTCTTTAACAATCAAGCGGCTCCAAAACTCTGTGAAAAATAACATCGTTCGATCAAACAGGAAAACTTTATCAACGATGGATATCATGTGCACCTTATTACCAATTAACCATAAATAAATTTGATTTGAATTTCGAAAGTTCATTTCTTGAGCTACCACTTTGGGAAATATTATATTTTCATGAAGTGGATAATGTAAAGCTCAAAGTTTAGGATTATATATGTTCCAACACTCTTGACTACCATTATCGAGGATGAGACAGTAAATGCAATCCTTGATTTGGAAATTATGGGTAAACAACACATCTATATCAGTTGGGGCATAATGGTGGGTCAAAAGGACTAGGCTTGCATCATGTGTGGTAGGGTTTGAGACTTCAATGATCTATGATGAATGAGAAGAGGTTAGATGTGCAAGAGAGGTGTCCCATTGTTCAAAAAACAGGGCCTTGGGAGGAGCTTGATGTTACATCACATGACACTCCTCAAATGAATGTGTATTAGATTTATGAAAAGAGAAATAAAAGGGCTTGTGAGCAGTAGGAAAAGTTATGCTAGGAAATGGAGGAGAGTCCATTGCAAACCCATGTGATGAATGAGAAGGGTCGGGTGAACCAAGAGAAGTAGAGGAGGAATGAGGAGAGAACATTTGGCACTTACCCAACATCGGTTCTACTATAAGTGATCTTTCAAAGGCTTGATTGAGATTATCACAATCAAACATTTCAACCTTGGTGTGCAAGAATGAAACAAACCAATAATAAAATTTATACAAAGAACAAGGTATGGATCAATAGATAATTGTTCCTAGAGCTTAGTGAATTGAGCAATATAAGCTTGAACCAACTAACCGAAAAATTGATGAAGATGAAGCTAACGTACACATAAATAATTATAATACCTTGGTGGGTAAAACTGTATTTGCGATGCCTTTCAAAACTAGACCTAGAAGGTCGTAGGGTTCTAATACAGAGGTGCCTCTCCAAACTCCATGTAGAGAGTGGAATAAGCGCAGAGATTTTTCCACCGCTCAAGTTCTATCCCATCTATATGAAACACTGCCCATTCTAGTTTCTTGGCATCCCTCATCCTAAGTTGAGAGTCAAAATACATGGATAGACTTCAAATCCAGGCATCAATACATTCACCATCCATGTCATTGAAATACCTGGGCAAGGTAATCTTGGGCTTTAAGAGCAAAGATTCTAGAGTGTTCAATAATGGCCCCTTTAGTTGGGTCAAGCCTTGCATTATTGTCTTCAACGTGTCAGTTTTGATCTAGAGGAGTTGTAGTGAAGAAACCTCTGAGCTAGAATCAAAGGTCGGTTTATCCTTGTTAGGCACCATGTAGTAGATCTGTCGAGAATCGAGTTGTTGAAGTGTAATACCCATATTTCCACCAGCTTGTAATAAATCATTATTTATGATTACCATGCTATGGAATGTGAACAATGTAAATGTATTATTATTGTTTAGATTGCCAACAACTGACTATGGGGGTGAAGCCTTAAAGTATTGGCCATGATATCACTAGAGAAAAGAGTGAGGAAACTGTAGAGAGGGTTCATTATGTCAAAATGACCCAATTCTCCTTACTGAAATAATGAGCCTCATCCTGATTCCAAGAAAAATCAATTTATGAGAAAGGATTTGTGGTTGAACAATCAACTACTCCAATGAATGGAAGCATGGAGGGTATGGTTGAGGAGACAAAAAAATGTTAGCCCGAAGTACCACAGAGTGCAGTTTCTTGCAGGACCAGATTGACTCGAGTTCCTTTTGGCAGAAGGAATATGCTAGGTCCATAACCTTCCTAGGGGAAGAGGGCAGAGGCACCCGAATGGGTTAGAGGATGATTCAAAAAGAAGGAGAGCACGTGAGGTTCTCGAGTTCTAGGGAATAATTGAAAGAATAAGTTGTTCTCGTTACAGGAGAGAAACAAATGAGGATTTCAGTCTCTGAGGAAGATAATTGTTGAAAATAATGCATGAGCACGTGCAATAGAAAGATCCAAGAACTCGTGGAAGAGTTATGAATTGGAGCATAGAAGACCCGAAGCCTAGCCTAGAGTAAAATAGGGTTGCAGACTTGGCGTTGGCTAGAAATAAATAGGTGTTGCAAGGAAGGGAGTCGAGGGACAGTGTAATTGTGAAGGGACTCTCTTTCACAGAGGAAATCCAGCTAGGAAGGAATCTGATAAACCCCATGGAGGTCCTGAGCTTAGTGGGGAAGAAGGGAGACTTCTACAGCTTCCAAAGAGATGAAGGAGAGTAACCTCCCCGATACCTTTCTTGATTTTGGAAAGAGAACCCAGAAAACCTGACCTGAGAAGAAGGTCGTGAGCTTGATGCTAAGGGAGCACCTAATAAACCTCGCAGAGGTTGTCACAAAGAGAGGATCTCTGAGAATTTGAAGAATTTTCCCTAGTGATATCATGGCTTGGCATGGGGGTGGCGAGAGTGCTAAAAGTGAATTCCTCTGAGCCTACGGTTGGGTGGAAAGGCAAACACCCACAGTCATTTGGTTGGCTGTAACTTGTAATAGATAAGTATTTCATATACCCTGTGCACTTGAATTGAAATACATGATTTGAACTCTTGTATTTGTGTTATACATCTACCTGTTGGATTTAGGAGGATGACGGCATGATATTGTGTGTCAAAATGTGTCTCACGTGAAATTGTTGGTAATAATGCTTACTTCTCTTATGTAAACTATTGCATTTGAATGGTTGTAAGATGATAAGTTTGGTCTCCATGCTGGTTGGAAAATCCTCAAGGTGTTTTCCCAAGGGTCAACTTCACAGTTCTAGAGTTGAGATGCATTCTACGGGACTGTTATAGCCTTGTTGATCCCTCGAAAATACCTTTTCCTGTTATAGAACTTGAGTTTTGTGAATGGAAGGGGCTTCCTTCAAACCAGTCGTCCAAGTAACCACGGGCTCATGCCCATGGCCTTAACCAAATTTCAGCTAAGAGCTAAGAGTGTAGCCTTCGAAACTTGTCAAAAACCTCATATGACCAGGACCATGGAACCCAGCGCTACGCCCAATGGGAGCTAAGCCTTCTGAGCTTCAGGGTTCCAGAGCTCTGGGATGTTGGAATTGTCATAACACCTAGATTGCGTCGAAGGTGACCTATTGAATTGGTAACTTGACGAATGACTGACAGCTAGCGCTCAGTTACCCGTGATCATGGAATGCATCCCATTGCTAAACTTCGATCAACTTCTCGGTCGCAAAGTAACATGAGCCATAGATATGAGGATATTCGGTATCTCCCATGATCGTTGGATCTACGTTGTGGCTAGTCTGGCGTTGACCACTTCGGGATAACAGAGGATTTATAACACCCAAAACCCCCGAATGTCGGAGTTGTGAAGTAATGTGGGTCGTCGATCTAAGGATCCTTCGGGACCCCTCTCGCCCGTTTGATCCTGGGGATGTGTGTATCACGTCGAGAGCACGTGGGGGTCCACGTGCCGAGAAGTGGTGATACCATGTGTGGTGGCCTTGTGGCATAGTAAAGAGATGTCAGTTACCTAAGGCATGTGCCACGCATCTTGTCAATGTGTTTTGGGTTGAAAGCTGTCCCCCTAGGAGTGGCCTAACATTGAGACCAAGGGACCTTTGAACTAGAGTTGTGAGTCATTAATCTGGGGAGTCCATTGAGAACCTCTCCCGATCGTCTAATCAACTAGGTGGAAGGATAGCGTACAAAACTCCGGTGAAGCCCTAATCCCAGAGGTTTGACATGTTGGTGAATGAGAATATGTCGAAGCATTGAAGGTCAAAGTGACGTGGCACGCTGACGTCCCCCACGACGATGTGGACCCATAGTGGGTGTGCCACATGTTACCTCAATTCGTGACTTTCACAGACCTTATGTGTCAAATGGACCTTGACACATGTCACCAGTTTATTGGGCCACGTGTCATCCTTATCCTCTGCCAAATGTCTTCCTCTTGGATCCTGACTGCTTGATCTAACGGTTGATGGAGTTCTGAGACTTCGCGGTGGAATGTAACCTGGGTCTTGACCCGAAGGCCGGAGGGATTACATATTAAATGAGTTGTATTTACCCATGGTTAACCTTTAATAAGTTCAAAATCCGTTGGGACTTCGGAGCATGAGGAGTTCAGGAGTTCAGGACTCCAGGGCGTTCTGGGTGATGGAACTCAAGAGACAAAAACCGTCGAAGGCCCAGACCTACCTATCCCTGTTTCATTAGTTAAGGCACGATTACGTGTAAGTGTGGACCCTCTAGGAGTCTGAGGCTTCGAGACTCCAAGGGGTGATTAGAGTGTACAAGCAAAAGGGTCGAAGGTCCAAACCTACCCCTTAGTATTCCCATTTTATAATAAACATTAATGTAACTAATTATGTTGTGTGGTAATATAATTAATTATATTTGTATGAAGGTGTAATATGAGTGGGACCTTCTCTGTGGCTCCAGCATTCAGGTGATTTAGGTACCTTCCCAAGAACTTAGTGATGGATTTTTGCCGAAGTCTGAAGAATAGGGGTTCATCGAAATTAATGCCCCTAATACGAATTAGAATATTTAATTATATTAAATGTTTAATTATATTATAACCTAATCAGTACGATGTGGTTATGAATTAATGTGACATGATTTAACTAATTCTAACGAGGATTAATTATCCCTAATAGGGATTAGAATTGTAAAGAGTAGTATTCTAATCCTGATAATGATTAATTAAATTAATCAGCCTAAAGAACCTTGAAGGTTCATAACTTTCGGTCCGGATCTCGGATCTCAACAAATTTATAGCTAATGGAAAACCCTTGCCAAACCAAAGACAATGGAACCCTCGCTACAGGGATTTGAGATGATTGAAAAAAGCAAAATCTTCATGCCCCATCCCGTAAAAAAGGTACTTAGGGGTCGGGTGTGTGACAGAGTAGTATTAGAGCAGGAAATAACACTTGGTTTTCTTGGGCTCACGAAAGAGTCAAGTGATTTTTCTTTCTTGGAAAAAATTAAGGGAGAGAGAACCCTACCCTACCCTATCTAGCAGAGCATGATTCAAACACAGGCCTGGATAGGCCGGAGAATAGTCATAAGACTAGTTGGAAGCTAGATTGGTTGTTTTGTTACCTTGGGCATGGTTATAATTGTCCAGATGGTATTTCTAGATTGTTGAATAACTTTATAGTAGTTGAGGAAAAAACGCCTCCTTGTTGGTTGTTGTCCTATGGAAAGGGGGACATAGTTATGATTATGTTTTTTAAACTTGCCATGTGGATATCATGTGAATGACTGAAAGCTCTCTACAGAGAGGGAAGCTCGGTGTTGAATATCTCTATGAGACTTGTCATAAGAATGACAGCAAGATCCTTGGGAAGAGGATCTGGAAGTCTGATATATCCAAGTATATAAATGCCATGGAAAAGGTGCAAGCAATGAGCTTGCATGGTGAATGTTTGGCTATGTTTGTATATGCTTGAGTGCATGAATTTAATGCATTGTGAGGTTTCTTGATATGAAGACTGATATTAAGACCATATATATATATGTATATATATATATATATATATGAATGATATGAAATGTGCAAGTGATGCACATATATGATGTAAGAGTATATGTATACTAAAAGCATGATGTGACTGCCTAAATGAGTAAAATGTAAGGCAAGAATTTCACTTGCCAAGATTGAATGAATACCATGGATGCATGGCTAACTTTATTCTGAAGAGTCATGAAAGTTTTGTTTTGAATGATAGATTGAGGGGATTGTGTTTCATTCCCTCAAAAAAGGCTAGTATAAATAGATGAAAGAGTAAATGAGCAAGGATGTTTTGTTGTCATGATAAAAGGCAACATGATTATGCCTTTGAGGACCGCATGAGAACAATTGTGAACAATCATGAGTTAAATGATTTTAATGTAAAGATGTATGTGAGCTGCAAAATATACCTATGGTATACACATAGGCTTATGATTATGCATGTGGTTAAGTGCATCATGGATGTAAGTTAACAAAACAATGAATATGTGTGGATAAATAATCTTGATGCATAACAAAGATGCATGTTTATATTCCTTATGGAATATTTGGTAAACAACTAAAGCTAACTCAAGGTTGAGGCCATCAAAGATAGTGATGGATATGCAATAAGGGAGTTGCATGCCGAAGGAGTTCCATGTGAAGGAATTGTGTAAAGACTATGTCAGGGTAACAGAGTCACAACCTTAATGACTCTTAGAATTGAGCGGTGGGATGCAAACATATATATATATATATATATATATATATATATATAAGAATCCTGGATTACATTTTAAAACATAATGCATGAATGGAAGACTAATCCTGGATTACATTTTAAAACATAATGCATGAATGGAAGACTAATAAATGAATATTGACCATTCTGATAATTGAATGGTAATGTGCAAAATGCACCGGGTCACGATTCATTATGAACAAAAATGTTTGTTATTGGAGCATGCTATGTATCCAAACGGTTAGGGTGAGCCTAACCAAGGTTGCTCAAGGAAAAGAGAAAGAAGATCCCAGTGGGGTGTAAATTGCAGAAGCAAAGAAGGGAAAAGGGGGAATACTTTTCTCACTTTAAAAAATTTGAATTGCTTAATAGAATTGTAATACTTAAAAGAATAGTTGTGAAAACAAATACAACTGGTAAAAGGAAAATAAACAAATGAGTACGTTTAAATCAAGACTTGGTTGAGCAATATTAAGTAAAGGCACTGGGGCCTTGGAATAACTCAGTTGGACTGAAAGTCCCAAGCTGTGTAGACGGAGTTGGAAAAGGGGAAGAGCCCTTAACTTCTTTTCTTGTTGTATATTATGTTTTCTTTGGGATGAGAAACTAGTGTGTTGATGAAAGTAAATGTTTTGACACCATAGTGACGATGGTTGTATGAATGTAGAAACAATTGAGAATTGTTTTTGTTGCACTCATGAAAAACATTAAGGATAATGTGATGAAGTGCATAAAGATATGTTACGACATATCTGAATTTTTTTTATTGATTTGAATGTTATGATACATGCATTTTTATTTTACATAACGACTAATATATTTGTGGTGTATGTCATGTGTAGAAAGAAATTAGAGTTGTTAAGAAAGACATATGTTGATGATGGACAACCTCAAACAGAGGATGACTATGAGAAGGTTGTTGTTAAAATATTGTTGAAGGGACTTTGAGAGCCCCATGGAGCACTACTTATGAGGTAAAAATCATAAAAATGGTGCTACCAGCCAGAACATGTATAAAAATGTTCATGCCTATGTGACATAAGGTATGAAGGAATTTGGTAAGAATCCCTTTTGAAAAAATTTCATTATCTTAATGATATGCAAATAATTGTGAGTGGTTGTTATATGTCATTGCTACCCAATCAGGGTAAGATTCAAGAAAGAAGAATCTAAATAATAGAGAGAGGAAGTATGTGCTAGTCAAGGATGAATTATAAATCCTTGCAAGGAAATGCATGAGTAAAGAGTACCATGGGTACAATGACCAATCTAGGGAGATTGGGAATAAATGTGTTCATAGTTAGCTCATTGCATAGAATGCATTGAGTAAATGCATGTTTGCATAAGAGGGCGGACAATGGATTTCCATTGAGGAAGAGGGTCCTTCCAATACTCCACTTGAATTGTGTAGTTGTTAAAAAAAAGAAAATGGCCATGAATGTTGGCACCCTGGTTCCTAATGAAAGAAGAATGATTATTATAGTTCTTTCTTCCATTATTATAGTTCTTTTCATTTCATAAGATAAGAGCATAATAAGAACAAGATCACTTAGAAATACACATCCACAATAGACACAACATTTATCCTGGGAAACCCTCTAGGGGAAGAAAACCCAGCAAAAACTTCCTTATCATAAATAGCTTATACAATGTTCAAGAGATAACTCAACCAATACAGAAAATCCTCCTCCAAGAGATGTGCCACCCTTCTTCTCCTCT
>SNQJ01S0000986.1:211168-254557 GCA_010110895.2 Picea sitchensis
ATATTGGAGAGCAGTACATAACATCCAGCATTTCCAGGGTCCAACTCAAAAATGAGTTCTGCCACACGTTCTGCTAGCTCAATGTTTCCATGAATTCTGCAACCACCAAGCAAGGCCCCCCAAATTGTAGAACTGGGTTCTAACGGCATCTTTTTAATGAACTCTTCAGCCTTTTCCAGATGTCCAGAGCGCCCAAGAAGATCAACCATGCATACATAATGCTCCATCCTAGGCATGATGTGATAATCCTGGACCATGCAATCAAAATACTTCCAACCCTCATCTACCAGTCCAGCATGACTACAAGCATATAAGACACAGATAAAGGTGACATGGTTTGGTTTTATGCCCGTCTCTCTCATCTGGGAAAAGAGGGCAAGTGCATCCTCACCAAATCCATGCATTCCATATCCAGCAATCATTGCACTCCACAAAACTACATCTCTCTTTGACATTTTGTCAAATAAATGGCGTGCAGTCTCCACACTACCACATTTGGCATACATGTCAATGAGAGCAGTACCCACAAAAACATCTGATTCAAATCCATTTTTAATTATGTAACCATGGATGCACTTACCCTGTTGCAGAGCTGCTATAATGGCACATGCTGGAAGTACACTCACCACGGTAACTGCATTGGGTGTTACATTTGCTACTAGCATTTGATGGAAAAGAGTCAATGCTTCCTTGGCATAACCACTCTGGCAATACCCAGATATCATTGCACACCATGACACTACATTTCTTTGAGACATCTCATCAAACAACTGGTGGGCAATCCGTAAGTATCCACCCTTAGCATACATATCGACAAGGGAATTCCCCACAGAAGAATCTGAATCAAATCCACTTCTAACTACATAACCGTGGACACACATGCCTAGTTGTATAGCTCCTAAATGAGTACATGCCTGCAACACACTCACCATGGTAATGGCATCGGGTTTCATACCTGCCCACTGCATCTGATTAAAGAGTGCCAAGGCATCATTTGCATGCCCATTTTGGGAATACCCAGCAATCATTGCACTCCATGAGATAACATTTCTATTAGACATGTTGTCAAACAGCTTGCGCGCTATTTCTATACTTCCGCATTTAGCATACATGTCCATGAGAGCAGTCCGGACAACAAAATCAGAGTCAAAACAACTTCTAATTATATAACCATGAATCCACTTAACTTGTTGAAGAACTTCCAGTTGGCCACATGCCTGAATCACATTTAACATTGTAACAGAATCGTGCCTCATATTTGCGAATCCCATCTTGCTAAAAACTGCCAAGGCATCATTAGAGCATCCATTTTGGGCATAGCCAGAAATCATTGCATTCCACGAGACTACATCTCTTTGAGGCATTTCATCAAAAACCTGACGAGCAGATTCCACATCGCGGCACTTAGAATACATAGCCACAAGTGAATTCCCCCCAGAAATATATGATTCAAACCCATTTGTTATTATGTAGCGATGGATCAACTTACCTTGTTCCAGAGCTGCTAAATAACCACACGCCTGGAGCACACTCACCATGGTGGCGATGTCAGGTTTCAATCCTGCCAGTTGCATTTGAGTAAACAGCACCAATGCCTCTCCAGCATCTCCATTCTGTGCATACCCATCAATCATTACATTCCATGAGACCACATTTCTTTCAGAAATTTTGTCAAACACTTCGCGCGCTGCACCCAACCTTCCGCATTTGGAATACATGTTTGCAAGGGCGGTTGCCACGAACAAATCTGATTGCAATTCAGTATTTCCAATATGATGATGAATCTTTTGGCCCTCTTGTAAATTTGGTAAACCAGCACATGCCTTCAGTACAAAGGGAAAGGTGAACTTATCTGGCTGTACGCCTGCGCTTATCATTTGATGATATAATGCAATAGCCTCCTCGCAGAGCCCATTATTGGCATATTCTCTGATCATCACATTCCATAAGAAGCTATCTCGTTTGCAAATTTTGTCAAACACTTGACGTGCATTCTGCATTTTACCCGACATGGCGTACGAACTTACCAGTTTGGTAACCAGAAAGATGTTTTGATCATTTCCGCTTCTAAGCATGTGGCCATGGACCTGCTTCACTGCTTCGATGTCGCTATGCCCCTGCAAATGCAAAGTGTAACATGTATAAGGATCGATTGGTTGAATCAATGGCTTCTCCATTGAGGATTCTCTGCATACACCTCCAGTATTGTTGTTGGCGGCTTCTAATTTCCGCTTTGGATTTCTGCCAGTGAAAAAACGAAGAATATATGCGCGCGGTTTGTGAATTTGAAAGAGGTATTGGAGGAATGGTGGTAAGAAGCCATGCTTTGCGTTCGAAAAGGAAGAGAGTTTAACAAAATTGCAGGGTTGGTGGATATTCATCCTTCATCTAGATTGTAACAGTTATTAGGCTAACGAACGTGGTAATCTCCATCTCCATGGTTAAGGAGAGAGGGAGGGAAAGAGAACCTAAGAGAATTTATGGTAGAGATGCTATTCTAAGATGCAACAAGGTAAGTGTTTCTCCTTATTGATTTACACACACCAAGTATTACTCACCTTGCCATACAGAACATTTTTTTATTATATTTGCCACATAGGTGAGGAGGAGAGAGGAAGGCTCATGATAATCAATTAATCATTGTATTAGAAGTTAAACATATAAAGTGAATAGGTTTTCGTTTATCGAGGATAATTGTTCTCTATTGGACCAACTTTGGTCTAGTAGTCAATGATGATGAGACCATTTTGTAGGAAAAAAACTTGTAAATGGCATAGAAAACTCATGTTTTCTTGATCAAACTTTCAGACGAAGTGGGAATTCTTCCCTGTGGTTATTTTTCATCCCCTTATGTTTTTGAGTCATTTCCTTACCTTTAAGTATTATTCTTTTTACCTTTATTATGGACATCAAATTATCTAATGCATTTTGAAACTGATTTGAGGTTAAAAGATCCTTAGCTTCTTTCTAAGCTCTTGCACTGCTTGGACTCATTATCTCCTTCAACTCTCTTTCAACATAGACTTTCCCTCACAGATTTATGCTCTACATTAGTTTGGTTTCTTACTCTTCTCGTATCTATTAGTTTGGATCTAAGATTCTTACTTAAGGTTTCCTTGTATCTTCTTCAATATCACCCTTAGCACTATATAAAGAGAACCTCATTATTAAGGGCACACTTAGTCTATTATATTTGGTAATATTTTTCTATTTATTTGCATTGTAGATCTTGTATTGTATATACATTGCTTTGTTTGGAAGGTGGTTTGTACAAGTGTTTTGTAGATAGATCTTGTCATCTTGGAGCATTGGAGGAGGCTCAACCCTTATCAGTGCTTCAATCAGGGTTTCATGTCTCATTTTTCCAAAGTAGCATCTCTTGTTTCCCCTCTTTTACTTTGGTTTTGTTTCCTTTTGACTCTCAGCTAGAATGTCTAGTTTAATTAGAGGGTAAATCTAGTTTATTTTCTAAGTGATATTTCCATTTCTAGTTATTATAGGGCCCTTGGAGACTTAATCATAGTACCTTGTCAAATCAACCAACCCTAGGTGAACACATTAAATTAGAGTAAATAAGTAATTTGTTGTCTCCTTTTTCCTCTTACCTAGCCTCCCCCTCTAGTTCTCAATTTCCCTCAACATTTTGGTGGCAAATCCACTCCCTCCATCCTCTCTTTTGGTGATCGTTGGGTCATTTGTGTGGTGGCACATTACTTCACATTAACTGTTGCACTACATTTTGGTGACTTTAGTGAAGAGTTCCCATCAACTCTTCCATTTCTCAAGCAAGGGATTTTCCTTCCTTCTCTCTCCCATTGCAACTTTCCCCTCCCTTACAATAGGGAATTTTTTCTCACTTCTCCCCTTATCTCAAGTGGAAGGTCCCCCCTTTCATTGCCTCAATGTTTCCCTAAAGAGGTTTCCAATATAATTCCTTATCTTTCCTCGTACCTTTCATCTATGGTAGTGCAACATACTAGCCTCACATACACGATAAGCCTCTTTGCAGTAGGTGTGACAAATGTTCGGCATTTGACATGCATTCGTGGTGTTGAGGCCAAGTTTCCCAGAGGCATTAACTTTTCATGAGATCCTCACATTCATCCCCCTCTCTCACGTTCAAGCCTCGCCCAAGCACAAAGCTTGGAGAAGCCCAACCTTTCTACATGTCTTTATTCTTATTACATGTAGGAAGATCCCTTCAGCCCAAACCAATGACAATTATCAAGTTGTTGATCTTAGCCAAACCATTCCATAAGACATGGGCACTCCTTCCTCTTTAGTTGTTTCCTTGGTTCTCCAAGAGCATTATACCCTTTATCCTCAAACTTGGCCTCCCCCTAACCATGTGGCATGTCAAAGTATCCCATCCCAAGTGGTGATGCCTCAACATGTTTCCTTTTTGCACCTCCTTCCTTGCATTTAACCTTTCACTGCACTAACCCTTGGGCCCAACTTATGATTATTCTCATGACCATAGGCATTCTCACAATTGTTTCCCAAACCTTTCCTCTGAATTTTCCCCAAACACTCATAATAACCAAGTGCAATCTCAACCTCTACAGAGTGTCCCTCAAGCTCAAACTCAAAATATGTGGAACCAAAAAATTAGCCAAGTTTATCATCAAACAATGCCATGAGTTTTGTAGAAATAGTGATTGATAAACCTATGAAGAGAAGCAATCCTAACAAGTTCTTAAGAAAATCATATAGAAACCATTGCCCATACACAGTACACAAGACATTTACCATGAAAACCCTTAATTGGGAAAACCAACAACTTAGAGTCGCTCCACTTTCTCATTGTATTAACAGAACATTTCACAATACAATATATTTGTAGTATGCAACCTCATTCAATCTTAATCTGTCAATCACTGTTAGAATACAATGGAATTAAACTCATGGGTTGAAAACCACCCCAAACCATAAAAGGCCCCACCATCATGTATTCATGTATGGCTTACCTACATGCAACGAATAAAACACATACCCAACAATCTCCCACCAGTGGAATACTTTGCATTGGGGGGGCATGCATGCATAAAATCAACTACTTAGGGAAAATATGCCCATTGATTTCCTATGCCAAGAGAACTTATAGTACTCACATAGTTCATCGATGAGTTTGCAACATTCTTTGAGGTATCAAGCTTCTCCAACAACATCTTCTTTTCTTCAACCATGTTTCAAACAAAATGGTGTTCCACATCAATATGCTTTGTCTTAGCATGATCATTGGGGTTCTTTGCCAGAAGAATTTCACTTTGACTGTCATAGTCTATCTTACAACTTTCTATAGGGAACCAACATCTAAACAACATCTACGTAACCATACAGCTTCCTTACTCGCATGAGTGGCTACCATGTACTTAACTTCTCTAATCGAGAGTGCCTCTATAACCTCATGTAGATCTGCGAGGATCAACATCTCAAACCTAGTGTGCATCAACAAAATTGTGTACATTCAATACTTTAGTTGATCCAAGTATTCCTTGATAGCAAATTCCGCAATCCAATGTTCCACGTGAATATCTGAAAATTCTCTTTACAATAGTCCAATGTTCCCTCCTTGGGTTAGCTATATATATATGCTTAGAACTCCCACTACAAGGGCAATGTCTAGTCTGGTACAAGTTATAACATACATTAAAATTTCCATGAGACTTGCACAAGGAATCTGAGACATGTCCTCAACATCCTCTTATGTCTTGAGACATTGTTTAGATAACTTTAAGCCAACATGGATAGGAGTGTTGATGGGTTTACATTCTTGCATTCTAAACCTCTACAATATCATCTCAACATATTTCCTCTAATTCAACCAAAGTTTCATGATTGAAAAATCCCTTTTAATTTCCATACCCGAAATAAAATTTACAACATTGATATCCTTCATGTCAAATTGAGATAATATTTGAGACTTAAAATCCATGATGATTTCCTTGTTATTTCCAATTAGTAGCACATTATCAACATGACATACCATTATAACAAAATGATTACCAACCTATTTAGTATACACACAACGATCAACTTTTCTCCATGAAAATCCAAGTTCCAATACATAGGTATCAAACTTATGATACCACATCTTTGGTGATTACTTTAGGTCATAAAGAAACTTCTGCAATCTACAAACCAAATCATCATTTCCTTTCACTGTAAACCCTTATAGCTACGACATATACATTTCTTCTTCAAGATCCCCATGTAGGAATGTTATATTCACATCCATCTTCTCTACTTCAAGGTCAAACACAATAGCAAATGACAAAAGAAATCTAATAGAATTTAACTTAGCAACATGAGAGAAAATCTCACAAAAATCAATTCCCTCCACCTGGAAACACCCCTTTGTTGCATAGATATATTTTTACTTCTCCACCTTGCCTTGTACATTTTACTTCTTCTTGAACACCCATTTGCTACCAACTAAATTTCTTCTAGTAAGCAAGTTGACCAAATCCCATGTTATGTTTTAGTCAAAGGCCTCCATTTCTTCAACTATGGCCTTCTTCCAAAATTGATTTCCTTTATATCAACAACCTCGCTACCAATTATAGATCACCATGAATAGTAGATAACACAAAAGTAGAACGAAAATAAGGTGGAGTGTACCTTTACATTTGTCTGATTTCTCAAACCAATCCCCTAAAGACTAGGGTCTAAGGTTCTTCATCGTCTAGTTCATCACCTTCTATGAGTCAGGATCTCCATCTTTCAACTCAAACTACATCATTTATGATTCTTTCTCTCTTGGTTGTTCTTCCTGCTTGGGAGGATTTTTAACCTCTCTAAATATTACATTACAACTATATACAATCTTCTTTATTTCTAGGTTTCAAAGCTTGCAGCCTTTTACACCATCTTTATACCCAATAAAGATACACTTTTCTGCTTTATTGTCCATCTTACTCCTTTTTTCCTTTGGAACATGCACATTAGCTTCACAACCAAAAAATCTATGACATTCAAGAGAAGGTTGCTTACCAATCCATACCTCACACATAGTTTTAGCAACAAGCGTTGATGTAGGTGATTGATTGATCGAGTAACATGTATTATCTACTACCATGCTCGTAATTATTTCTCTAAGCTTGTGCCAATGAGCATACTTCTTGATTTTTCCATCAGTGTCATTTTCATTCTCTCCACAACTCCATTCTATAGAGGTGTATATGGAGTCATTTTTTTCCTTGTTATTCCACACTACTTACAAATGTTGAAATTATGCTTCTACTAAGAGAGGGGGGTGAATCAACATAATATACTTTTTACTTTAAATAAGCATTCATCAGTCATTCATTAACTTTAAGACAATAAATGAATGTAAACTCAAATCAAATTACAGAGAGTTTAATTTGGAAACCCTTGTGGGAGAAAACCACAATAACTTATCTTTATAAAACCTTGTAGGTACCAACCTACTAGATACACCAATCTCTTCATCTAGGCATTAAATCAACAAGATATTGTGTAGGCACCAACCTACTAGAGACACCAATCTATTCAGCTGAGAACCAAGTTAGTAAGATATTGTGTAGGCACCAACCTACTAGAGACACCAATCTCTTCAACTGAGCACCAACTCAGTAAGACCTGTATAGGTAGCAATATAAGATCTTCATACATAGAGTACTTCTGACTTCACCTACATGCTTCATACTTCATGCATTTCACAAGATCATCATACCCTTAACTTTCATGTTCCAACGCGTCTCATTGCTTCATACCCCAGACATAGCTTCAAACCCTAGTCAGATTCGGCCTTCATACCCTAGTGAACCTCATAACATCGTTCTCAGAATGTAATTCTAGATTACAACATCACAACCTCATAACAACATGCTTTGCAGCATCATAGACCTTAGTCCTTCATAGAACACCCTTAAAACTCCAAGAAAACTCATCTTGTGCACCTTTAGACCCCAAGAATACTCCCCAACTCCTCTTTCACACCTCATATATCTTTTGATCACTTGTACTTTATATTCTTGTTTGGATACACTTCAAATGTGCACATCTATCTTGTATTTATAGTGTTCACTTATGGGGTCGACTTGTAAAACTAGTTGGGTTGACCTGTACTTTATGGTTGGGTCGAACTGACAGGATCTTTCATATATCCTCATTTCTAAGGAGTTAGAGGTAGTTCCATATATTGTTGGAAAGGTATTGGAATAATATTTTCAACCAAATATCCTATGCTCCCATTTGAGCCATGTCTTCAAAGAAAAAATACCTTCAAAGACAGGGTATCCAAACTGAGTGTCAAAAATCCAAAAAAAATATTTCCAACAATCTCCATCTTGCAATCTTAATTTTGGACATCTATAGTCTCCCCTTGTCTTTGACATCAATGACAACAATATTTCCAACAATCTCCCCCTTTGTCATTGATGGAAACCCCTAGTCAAATTTGTAATACTCCCCCTGTCTACAACTTTCCTTGTGTCTGCAATTCTTCCTCTGTCTGTAACTTCTCCCCCTTTGACATCAATGGAAAATGGTTTCTCCCCCCAAGCTTGTGCTTCCCTTTGCTAACGATATGAGAGGGATTTCACTCCCAACTTCTATCTGAGATATTCAAATGTGTCTCTGGGAAGGGGTTTGGTAAAAATATTTGCAAATTGTTCTCTGGTGGCAATATATTACAGCTTGACACTTTGCTTGGATACATATTCCCTTAGGAAGTGATACTTTATTGGAATATGATTTTTCTTTGAGTGCATAACAATATTCTTTGAAATGTTGATTGCACTTGTGTTGTCGCAGATGATTGATATTGGTTGATCATATTCTACCTTGATATCCTTCAGTTTCTGCTTCATCCAGAGAAATTGTGTGCAACATGTTGCTACTGCAATATATTTGGCTTCTGTTGGGGATAGAGAGATTGAAGTTTCTTATTGATCAACCATGATACTAGATTGTTTCCTAGAAAGAATACTCCTCCACTGGTACTTTTATTTTCATCAATACTTCATGCCCAAGATGCATATGTATATGTTGTTAGAGTGAAGTCCTTACTTCTTGAATACTACAAGCCAAAGTCCAATGTGCCCTTCATATATTTGAATATTCCTTTTACTACTTTCACATGTGTCTCCTTTGGTGCATATTGAAATCTTGCAACCAATCCTACTACTTGTATGGTGTTTGGCCTTGATGTTGTCACATATACTAGGTTGTTAATCATTGACATGTACAATGTTTGATTTTCTTTTGGAGATTCATCAGCTTTTCTTAACTTACATCCTGTGATCATGGGTGTATTGATAGGTGCGTGTAGTATTCCATTCTAAATTTGTTCAACATTTCCTTGATATATTTGGTCTGAGAAATGAATATGCCTTTGTTGGACTAAGAAATCCACAACCCTAGAAAGAATGGAAATTCTCCAAACATGGACATCTCAAATTATTTTTGCATTTCTTCTACAAACTTTTGGCTTATTCTATCATCATTACTTCCAAATATGATATCATCCACATAAACCACGATGATTAACATAATTTCATTGTATGTTTTGACATAAATATTTTTGTCTACAACTCATCTTTTGAAACCTCGTTGTTGTAGGTATTGGTCAACTCTTGAATACCAAGCTCTAGGGGCTTGCTTTAGTTCATAGAGTGCTTTCTTCAATCTGCATACATGATCTTTTTTTTCTGACAATTGAAATCCTTATGGTTGTTCAATAGATACTTATTCTTCTAAATTTCAATTTAGAAAGGTTGACTTGACATCCATTTGATAGACTTTGAAGTTCTTGAAACATGCAAATGACAAAAACATTATGATTGCTTCTAATCTTGCAACTGGAGCAAAGGTTTATTCAAATCCAATACCCTCAACTTGAGCATACCCTTTACAAACCAATCTTGCTTTATTTCTTACTATTTGTCCATCTTCATCCAATTTGTTTATGAAGACCCATTTGGTGCCAATCACATTCTTGTCTTTTGGTTTGGGCACAATTTCCCATGTCTCATTCTTCTTAATTTGTTTTAGTTCTTCTTTCATAACATTAAGTTAATACTTATCTTCACTATCTTGTGCAAAGTTCTTGGGCTCTATTTTAGATAGCAAATAAAAGTCCAATCTTCTTCTAGTATGAACTCTTGTATCTATATCACCAAGAATCTAATTTTTTGGATGATGCTCTTGAACAAATCTGGATGGTGTATTTGGATATTGGTGTTCTCTACTTCTTCTTGTTCTTTCTTTTCTTCTTCCTTTTCTCATTCTCTGTAGATTATCTCCTCTGGATCTTCATTTGTTTGTGGTTTTTCGTTTTGAGGTATTGTTTCATCTTCATCCACTTTTACATCAATACTATCTACAACCTTGCATAGTCTTTTGTTATAGAATTTGTAGGCCTTGTTTCCATATGCGTAACCAAGAAAGATACCTTCATTTGTTCTGGAATCAAACTTACATAAATTATCTTCACTTCTTCCTATATAACACTTTCTCCCAAATACTCTGGAGTATTTGACTATAGCTAGTCTACCTTTCCATAATTCATAAGGTGTCTTGTCATTGTTCACTCTAATTTGTGCTCTATTCAAAATGTAGACAATTGTGTTGACTGCTACTCTCCAAAAGGTGTCTAGTAGTTTGGATTCATTCAACATTGTTCTAGCCATTTCTTGTACAATTTTGTTCTTCCTTTCTACAACTCCATTTTTCTATGGAGTCCTTGTTGCTGAAAAATGTCTCTTGATTCCTTGATTCTCGCATAATTCTTCAAATTCATAAGAGTTAAACTCACCTCCTCTGTATGATCTTAAGCACTTGATTTTGAAATCAATATAATTTTCAAGTAGGGCTTTGAAAGCTTTAAACTTCTCAAATGCTTCATATTTTTCTTTAAGTAATGTAAACCATGTCATTCTTATGTAATCATCAATAAGCAACATAAAATAACTCTCACCTTTTAAAGTTTGTGTTCTTGCTAGCCTATAGAGGTTTGTGCATACAAGTTCCAATGGTTTTGATGTTGAGTACTCTTTTGTTTTGAAACTAACTCTTGTCTACTTCTAGGGTTGGCATGGCTTGCAAATAGTGTCGGTAGGTTTTGAGATCCTTGGCATATCTCTTACTGCTTTTGTCTTGCTGATTTTTACTAGATTTTCAAAGTTTATATGACCCATCCTTCTATTCCATGGCCATCTTTTGTTTACTTGTCCCATACAACATTTTTCTCCTTTCACTTCATCGAGAAACATTTCTCAGGGTTCTATTTGCATTTTCCACTAATAATCTTGAACCTGGTTTCCTTATCTCACATCCTTTAGATGAAATGTGAGGTTGTAACCTTGATCACAAATTTGACTAACACTTAGAAGATTGTGTTTTAACCCTTGAACATACAAGACATTATGTGTTTTAGTCTTTCCATTATCAATACTAATGATACCTTTTCCAACTATCCTTGCAGAAGCATTATCCCCCTAGGTAACACTACCTCCTTTTTCTTCCTTTAGAGTGATAAATCTGTTCTGATTCCCTGTCATGTGTTTTGAACATCCACTATCAATGCAACATTGGTTTCATTTATCTTGAGCATACATTGCAAGTCCACATTCTTCCTTCGTTGGTTCTTCTTGCTTACTTTTCCACACCTTTGTGTATTCTTCTCTATGCTTGGTAAGAACATATTATTCCATGTTTTTTTTAGGATACTTTTTTATGTTGCTTCTACAGTCACGTGCTATGTTCCCATAGTTATTGCACTTATAAAATTTAATATTGTAATCAAGTAGGGGAGCAAATGAATTGTAGTTTGTATCAACAAACCCATGAAAACTTCTGGTTTTGTTGTTCACGCAATCATTCTTTGAGGTTTTATAAGAACCTTTATTTCTATCTCTCACATGATCACTTCTTGCATAAGGTCTACAATCTAGTGCTCTATGGCCATAATTATTGCAAGAAAAACAATAGCCAAAAAAGAGATTTTGATACTGGGTTGCGGAAGGCCTTCTCGGTGGAACAACTCTTCTGAACTCATTCTTGTTGTTCTTGTGAGAAGAATCAGGTTTTTCTGGTCAACATTTCTTTCTTTTTGCTACTTTCATTGTTGATGGAGCCTTTGAGAATTTTATCATGGCTTTTAGGATTTTCTTCATTTTCCTGCTATGGTGGATTTGTGAATTTAATGCTTGCTCCTCCCTCAAGGTTTTTTTGTTTTTTGTCATATCCAAGACCTGTCATGATGAATGGTGACCTTTAGTAACAGAGAATATTATCTAAGATTTCAATATTGTTTCCAAACTTCAAGCTTCTACTTAATTGATTAGTTTTTTTCTCTAGTTCATTTCTTAAGGAAATGATTTTAGCCTCTAGCTTCTCGCAATTTTCTTCCTTTTCTTTAAGTTGGATTCTCACCGATTTTTCTATTCTTTTTGCCACTTCCTATTCTTGTGTGGTATTCCTATGGTATCCCATTCAATAGTGAAAATTTTTTGTATAATATTGGGGCATGGGAAATTTAAGTGAGATCATGTCAAGGTTCTTTTTTCTTTTACCTGGGTTTGAATCTAAATATGCACTTGAGAAGATATTATGGTATAAATCCCAATAAATGGGTGAGTGACTAGGTTCAATTCCGTAATGAAGTGGCTTCCTAACTGAAAAGGAGATCAACCTGAAAATGACCTATTTATTAAATGGAGCACCTTAGTATGGAGATTTATCATTCAAGGGTTCAATTCCCTGTGTATGTCGACTCAAGAGCTATGTTTTATTTGATAATACTTTTTCCCTTTTTTATAAAAAAAAATTACATGTTATTTCTTTTTCCAAGAGGCTAGGTGGCAAATGGAATGGGTAAAAGAATCCCTAATGACCAATTTATAAATCAAAAACAAGAAAAGGATTAGATTCTATCATTAGAATATGATCTTTACCTCAAAGGTGACAACTGGTTGTTTGTGAGTGGATGGTAAGAGATCCTTCAATTGTGACAAACTCAAGAATCTTAGAATACTTTGATAGCTTAGACGACAATGATGCGCTCAAGGATTTTTTTTGTTTTTTTTCTAAACAATAGAATGAAAATAAAATTGGGTTTGGAGCACTTTTATAAAAGAGGGATGACCCTTTTATTACCTTTTTACCCCTTTAAAAATCTCACAAATGGTTTGGATCATGCACATGGAAACTTTATTTTCATGCAATGAGTGTTATCAACACACTTATGGAAGGTTTACAAATATGTGGTTTGTCACACCTCCTCAAACTTATGTTTGATGCAACAAAGGTGTAATTATTGTGTCATTAGAAGTTTTTTACATTTATGGTGTATCTCACTATTAGGAGTTTTCATCTAGAGCGATAAATTGAGAATGCTGCATAATTTTTAATTTTGGAGCTTTGTAGCATATTGCATGAGAAATATTTTATTTTTGCGACATGTCATATGAGAAAAAAAAATAGATGCATTGTGTGGAAAAGGTGTAAACTTTTGAAGCCATGACACATCATGAGAAAAATTATTTACCTTGTGATGTATTGCAACTTGGAAACTTTTCAAAGTTGCAATGTATCACAATGACATAAATCTATGAAATTCATGATATGTCGCAAAAAACAAAAACAAAAAAATATAAGTTGTGAAATGCTAAAGTTTCACAAAATTCCACTAATTCCTTTGAATTGCAAGTAACCAATTTTTTTTGCATTGCAAAGTGTCACACTGAAACAAATTTTGTTTGTTTCGTGTTGCATGAAAATAAGTTATCTAAAAGTGTGATATATCATGTTTTAGCAAATTTTTCAAGTTGCAATAAGAGGGATTTGCTCAAAAAGGGTTAGATCAAAAGATCAAAAGAAATTTCAATACTTGATAGAATCTTTGAAGAGTGTTTAGCACTTATTTAAAGTGAAAATTATTCTAAGTCATTGTGATTAGTTTAGGGGTCCCAACACTTTTTTGTCTCTATCATGTGACAAAGATGAAAAAGGTATGGGGAAATTGTTGCTTGCTTAACAATACCTTATAAGGGCCATAAAAATTTGGAGCAAGCTTCTTATGGTGGTTATCTTTGAAGGAGGCCTTCTTATAAGGTTGTAGACGAAGGAAAACCTAATCCCATTCTTCAAAATGGTATTCGAAACAATGCTTATAAGGTTGCTACTTCATCTAATTATGATCCATTACCAAATTATCCTTCAGAGTGCATAAAATGTCGGTCCAAGATGTGAGAATTTTGTCTACCTCCTATATCTTAGAGACTCTCGGTAAGTAGGATAATACTAATGGGGACTTTTTTCCATAGACAACCTCAAAGGGATTCATTCAAGTGGCACCATGATAAGTTGTATTATACCACCATTTTGCTAGGGGTAACCACTAAACCCATTGGGATTGTCATTTTGAAGTGAAGCAACTCAAATATGCTTCTAAGCACTTGTTGACAACTTCTGTCTAGCCATTAGTCTAGGGGTGATATGTGGTGCTAAGATTCAATAAAGTACCCTAAAGTTGAAACAACTCTTGCAAGAAATTGTGAGTGAACGCGGGGTCATGATCTGCCACAATAGATTGTGGTATACCATGGAGTTTAAATATATTATCCATTAAGACTTGAGAAACTGTGGAGGCTTTAAAGGGGTGTTGTAGAGAATGAACATGAGCATATTTAGAAAGGTGATCAACCACAACCGCGATGATGGATTTATTACCACATTTGGGTAACCCCATACTAAATTCCATAGAAATGTCAATCCATACAACTGGTGGAATGGATCAAGGTTGTAGTTCACCTGGAGGTTTCACTATTTTTCCCATATGTTGTTGGTAGAGGTCTCTTTCTACCACAAAAGTGTAAATGCCCTTCTTCGTGCCTTTCCAAAAATGTGAATTTTTTATATGTTCATGTGTTTTGTGAAAGTTAGAATGTCTTGTTTTCAGAGAGGCATGGAGTTTAGATAACACTATTGATTTAAAGGAATATTGCTTGTTCAAATATAAACTCCCTTTATAGTGAAGCTCGTCACTTTATCATGTGTATCTTTGATATGCATGGGGTGCCATTTGAAGTTGTTGTATCAAGTAGGAGATCTTGGGATTGGTGAACCATTCATGGTGGGCATTATTTAACCAATCTAATAATTTGAAGAAGAGCCAAAAGAGGGACCCTTCCTCTTTATACTTTTGAGAGAGAGAATCTAATACCAAATTATGCTTGTGCTTCTTATAAATGATCTCATAATAATATCATAACATTTTGGTGACCCATTTATGTTACTTGGGGGAATGAAATCTTTTGCTCCAAGAAGCATTTTAGGCTACAATGGTATGTTTTAACCTAGAAATGTTGCCTGAGAAAGTATGGATGCCAAATATCCATTGAATGCAGTATAGCCATCATTTATTTTTCATGAGTGGATTTTCCAAAGTCCCTCTCATAGAGTTGTTTGTTGGTAAAGGCCAATGGTCTTCCCTCTTACATGAGTAATGCTCTAATACCTTTATTGAAGGTGTCACATTCCAAGAAAAATGTCTTAGTGAAATATGGAAGAACAAGTACTAAGGTTGTACACATATCATTCTTCAAATCCTATAAATCTTGGTCTATGGAAACATTCCAAATAAAAACATTTTTTAAGTAACATTGTGAGGGGAGTTGCAACCCTGCCATAGTTCTTGATGAACTTTCTACAATAACTAGTGAACGCAAGAAACCTCTTAAACTTTTAATAGTTTTGGGGCATGGCCAATCCTTCATTGATTTAATGTTCTTCATATCCACATGTACACCATCATGACTAACAATATGTCCCAAATATTCCACTTCAAAGACACCAAAGGCACATTCAGACCACTTGATAAAGAGTTGATGAGTAAAAAGTAGTTGTAATACCTTATCCACATGGGTGACATGGGTGTGCCAAGGTTTATTGTAGATCAAGATGTCATAAAAAAGGACAAGGACAAAATGACAGAGAGAGGGTTGAAAGATGTTGTTCATAAGAATTTGGAAGGTGGAAGGTGCATTGCAAATTCCAAAGGGCATCATCAAGAACTCATAATTCCCTTCATCAGTGCAAAGAAAAATTTTGGAAATATCGACCTCCTTCATGCAAATTTGGTGATAGCCTGAGTGGAGATCAAGTTTGGTGAAGAATTGAGCGCCTTTGAGCTCATACAAAAGTTCATCTATGATAGGAATGGGGGGATTATCCTTGACTGCTATTTTGTTGAGATTTATAAAGGCAAGACACATGTGCCAAGTGCCTTTGTTTCTTGAGAACCGTGATAATGTTGGAGAATAAGGACTAGTACTAGGGAATATGACACTAATGGTTAGTAAATCTTGACCTATCTTTTCAATCCATTTTTTTGGGAAAATGGATGATGATAAGGGTGTACATTGGGTGGGAGGATACCTAGTATGAGTGAAATAGAATGATCATGCTCACCTTAGAAGGGTGGTAGGCCTTGGGGATATTTAAAGACGAATAGGTGTTCGACCAAGACCAACTACATGTCAGGATGAATGGGTTGAGAAGGTGTATCAAATGATTGAATGGCATGGAATTGGGCCACAATGCATGAATGCCCTTTTTTAAGAAGTTTTTCCATATGGTGGGAGATTATGATCTCTAGGGAACCGACAATGATTCCATTGAAAGTGTAGTGATGCCCCTCCTACTGGAAAGTCATGTATAACTCACGAAAATATATGGTGATGGGACCTAATGTTCATAAACATTTATCACCAAAGACAATGTCACACCACCTATTTAAATCACAAACTTATGGGTTTTGAAGGAATAGTCACCCATTTGAAGCTACACATTTGCACAATGACCACCACATTTCACAAAACTTCCATTAGCAATGAAAATGTGGAAGTTTTTCATTGCATGGATATAGCAGTGTGTTTATTAGGCTACATGTCGGTAAATGAAGTTGTTATGATCTAAGGGGGGCATATATATGGCTAAATGTATATGATATGACCCCAAGGGGGGGGGGGCATATATGGGCTTGAATGTACATGTAATGTGTAAATACATATGAAATAGGGTCTACCTAGTGATAAAGGGGCCTCATGTGCAAGTGTGAATAGATATATATAATATATCATGTATTCATTATTGTGACAAGGAATTGTGAAGAATGAATGGTATTTGGTTATTTGGAAGGGGTTCCCCTATTCTTTAAGGATTTATTGTGTAAAATATCTATATTGGAGTTGTGCTCCATGGTAAATAATTGATATATAATTCTGAAGATTGTAGAAGAAATAATACAGAATGTCCACTATCCAATGCAATTGGTCTCACTCAATTTGGATACTCTAGGAAGAAGTTATGACTGTTTTACCCGGAACACATGTTTGAGATTAGTTAATAGGACTAGTCAGATACCCTATCTTCCACATAGTGTATCTCTAAAAGTACAATGAAATAGAAGCTGAAATTCGTACCACAGGTACTCTGATAAGTATTCTAAATATCCTCCAGGTTTCGCCTTTTGAAAATTCACCAAAACAAATTTATAGCGAAAATGAGAAAATGACTATCTTGAGGAGAAAAACCCTAGGATCAATGCTTTGATACCAAATGTAGTGATCCAAATGCTCAAATTATCATAAAATAATAGAAGCACACACCATGTATAGAATGTGAGCGTGGAGAACAACTCCAAGATAGATAAGTTACATAATAACTCCTTAAAGAATAGGGGAACCCCCTCCAAATAACCAAATATCATTCATACTTCACAATTCCTTGTCACAATAACGAATACATGATCTCTTATATATAGCTATTCACACTTGCAATTGAGGCCCTTTTATCACTAGGTCGAACCTATTACATATGTATTTACACATTACATGTACATCTAGGCCCATATATGCCCCCCCTTGGGGTCATATCATATACATTTATCCATATATATATGGCCCCCTTGGGTCATAAGATAAGTTGTGGGTGTTGTCACTATTCATTAAGATAATGACTTTGTGATAGTTGATGTAGCAAATCTATTTGAGGCTTTGGGGAGCCAAAATACTAGTTAAGGAATGTAGGGTTATATGTGGTTCCACATCCTACAGAGTAGATGGAGGAATGTCTTCAATGAAAGAAGGAAGAGTCTCTTGAGGTACCGCTTCAATTTTGTCATCTGAAATATCCTTGGAAATGGCCATAATTTTTTTTTTCTCCATACATTTATGCTCAGAAAAATATTTCTCATCACAGTTGTAGCGGAGACATTTAAGTTGACACTCTGCAATTTCAACATTGGTTAGCTTGTGGATATTTAGGGGAGGAGAGGAAAGAGAAGGATTGATAGGGGGAAAAATAGTGGGTCAGTGATGGGGAATAGATGGCATCTTTTTAATTTGAGAACTCACTAACTTTTGGGCTTCCATATCGCTTTGAGAGGCCTCCAACCAAGTAGTAGGACAAGCCATTAATACATGGGCACATATCTCTTCCTTTAGACCACTAATAAAGCATTCCCTAAAACATGTATCTGACATGCTTTAGTGTGGATGGTGAGTTTCTCAAAAGTGGAGATAAACTCTTTGATGGTACCGGATTATCTGAGTTTGGTCAGGTGGCCTAAATAATGAGTGTCTATTTCAAAATATTCATAGAGGTTTGAGACAAATTTTGTACAAGAAATATAACCCTGATGGGAGTTCTTATGTCATTGCCACAATCGTCAACATTCAAGATCTGAATATAAGACACCCACACATAGTTTCATTAAATCATTTGTGATTCCATGCAAGGGAAAATAATGTTCTATCTGGGTGACCTAGCTTGTTGGGTTGAATCAAAGTTGTTGAGATCCATTTTAGGGAGTTTCTATCACATTTTAGTCATAGGGTCATGAAAAAAAGGGGTAGAGTGAGGCCCCATGGCATTGGATGATTCAAATCCTTCCTTTTGGGATGGTTGGTCTTGACACTAATAACCCATGGATTTATTGTGCATGACCATGATTTGGGACAACTGATCTGGGACTGAGTCCATCTTGGCAAGATTTTCATTGATAGAATCAAAATTTTGTTAAGCAAAGGAGTGGTTGCGGTTGATTTTGTGTTACAACTCATCACATTGAGTTTTCGAGGAGGAGACTCTAATGGACACCTCAGAGGATATAGTATCCACAAAGATGTGGGTAGCCAATGAAAATGATATTGGAGAGTGGTACCAAGGTGATCAACACTACATTATGGGTCTGTTGAGATAGTTGTCAAGTACTAGGGTGAGAAGGTCCACCAAAAATGATTACTAGAGAGTGGCACCATGATGATAAGCTCAACATAAGTATGCTATTGAGATAGGTCTCAAATAAAGGTGTCATTAGGACCCAAACTTTGTTTTTTAACTCCTGCGGAGTTATATTCCTGCCTAAATAATATTGTGTTGATAGAATGTTTGAATTATCAATATTGTAGTTTATGTAGGAATTTCATGGTTTGGTAGCAAGAAGTAGATTTTCGAGTCACTGAATACACATATTTGAGAGATCGTCATTTATGTAGGAAGTTTGTCGCTGGCAACATGGAGTAAGGTTTCAAGGGTCATAAGGGAAAGAGAGTGCTAGGTGTTATAGCTCTCTAATATTTGTGTGGGGTCCAACAATAATACTAGGCCCGATTTCTCAGGGCACTAACTAAGGAGGCTCGACCATACCCTTAGTCATACTACTCGATTACGCAGGTACTAGATATTAATCTTCCTAAGTGTTGTTCTCGGTGCCACTATAGCAACAAGATGATCAATCAACTTATCTAAAGCTAGTTTTAGGTAACTTATGGGACTTCTGATATACCCTATGGTACATGGAAGTGAAATTTTGTATACAAGTGTTGTTTGATGTGGTACTACTCGAAGGGGTACCAAAAGGGGTTACAAGGGTGTCCAACCAGATGAAACTACTTGTATTTCCTATGTGTATTCTTCCCCTACCATAGATTTATTTGCTAAATGAAAGATCGATGTGGTATTTATAGACGTCGGAACACGTCTCTAGCCTAGAAAAACATGCTCTAAAATATGGGCTTAGAAAGGTGCTTTGATACCACTTGTGGTGTTCTTTATTAATAAATCGGTAGATGCATAACATGAATAATAGATTTTAACCAAATTTATTGTAGAAATGATATATTACAACCACAATAGCCAAATAAAGAAACAAAATACCACAAAATGTTATACCTTTATTGATGAGAGAAATGTTCACTTGCCTCTTTGAGGGGGAAAACTCCAATTGAGAAGAGCTCTGATTACAATATATTTCACAATACATCTCATTACATTTCTTCTACTTATTTATATAGTGTTATCTACCTCCTAGTAACATTCTAGTAGGTGGAACCTTCTAGAAATCCTTCTTACAATTATTTCTTTCACACTACTACATGGGCCTTATTTACTAGAGATGACCTCCATACATAGCTACCTTTATATCTACTTAGAGTGTTAGGATAGGACCCTAACACATTATTGGTACATCCATCTCTAAAGTGATGAAATTTCATATTTAGACCTGTGATACACCACATAAATCATGGTTGAAGTTTGAGAATCTCCTTGGGAAACCTAATTTAATTCATGCTTATTAGTTGGAAAAATAACTCATCTCCCTTAATTTGGAAAAATTCCCCAAACTTGAACACAATGTCACTAGAATCTAGCTCTTGAGACTTCAACATGGTGATTGTGGAACCACTTAGCCAGAGGATTAAGAGATCATGTCTATTATTTCCAAGCTCAAAACTTCTTTTGATATATTTGTCTCTACATTTTATTCCAATAGAGATGCATTAAGTGCAAATTTTAAAATGCCTTCTTTTGAGCCTTTTTATGAAAAATTAGCATGTGAGAAGGACAAGCTCTTGCACAATAATGTGCTTGATACATGTTCCAAATAGAAAGATTTGTTTTAGAATAACAAGGTCGTGAAATCATCCAAGAAGCAATCCAAATGACCCACTCTACCAAAGACTCCTCCTCCATAGTCCAAAAAGGGAACCAAGTTAAAGGAGAAGAAGCCACCCAAGAATTGTTCTTTTGCAACAAACATGGGCATCTTGATACAAATTGTTGGAATATGATGCAATCATTAGAATTAGCCACAAAGAAGCATAACATTCAAATAGATTCTTCCTCCTCGTTTTCTTCTAAACCTCATTCTCTTTCTACAATTGCATGTTAGCCTAACAATGAGTGGATTTTTGTTAAGGCTCCTAAGGCCTTAACACTTATTTATTATGAGTTTATTAGTTATGATTCGATCGACCGACTTAGTGGTTGGTTACATCATGCTCACTTTATATCCTATTTACAATAAAGAAGAATCATTTGTATAAGCATCTCATATGGTCTTGTGCATTGCACATATTGTAAATGGAGGTTTCCCCCTAGAAGTGGACTATTCATTGGCTACTTTTTGGAGTTTAGTTCACAACAAATGGTTTCAAAGCTTACAATCCTAGGGTTTCGCTCGTTCAATTGAGACATCTTGGCCTTTTCTCTATAAAAAAAAAAAATCGGGACACTTCAGACAACAAAATTTGGAGGATACTCAGAAGACATATCACAATATGAGTGATAAAAAATTTAGGTTTTGTTTCGTTAAACTTTCGGAGATACAACCTATGGAAGATAGGGTTTGTGACTAATCCTGAAATCTGTTTTAAATGATTCATCTTGGAAATTTCACTATAACTCCTTGCTTGGGAAGTTTCAAATAGTGAAATTTTGTGGAGACATAGGAGACATATCAAAGCACAAGTGGTCAAAATTCTAGGTTCTAGTTCGCTGTAATTTCATATATATAATCTATGGAATATAGGGTTTGTGAATAATTCTAAAATCAGTGTTAAAAGTGTCATTTTTTAGTGAAGATTCAGACTCTAAAATTTTCAAAATCTTGAGGAGACATAATGAATTACATGTGGAAAAATTTCAAATTTTGACTCATTATAATTTATGAGATATATCTTGTGGAAGTTAGGTTTTTTTACTAGTTCTGAAATTAGACTTAAACAAGTCATTTTGACATTTTTGATATAACTTTTTTCTAGTGAAGTTTTAGACTATGAAATTTTCAGATGTTTAACCAAAATTTCAGACTCAAAAGGACTCAAATTTCAAAGGTATATCATGACAAAGGTCAGCCATCCAGAAATTCTCCAAATTAGGGTTTGAAAGATATGTAAGTTACATTTGGCATAACTTTTGATTGGACGATATATTTTTGGTGATTAAAAATTTATGATAAAGAGGAAAAAGCATAGTATTGTTATTTTTCGCATGGCTCCAAAGAGTGCTCCAATATTTACTTCACCAACTAAGCATCCAAAGAGCTCAACCATCACTGTAGAAGAAAGAGAAGAGATTTTTCACCAAATGGTACGGTTGGAAAAAAAATGAATGAAAATAATGCACAGATGGAAAAAAAGATGGATAAAAATAAGGATCAAATGGAAAACAAGATGGATGGAAATATGAATCAAATGAAAAAGAAGATGAAATGGGAAAGAATGATGGAAGAATTGAAAATTTCCATGTCAACTATCATATAAACCCTAGATGGGAGGTTTTCTAAAAGTGACATTGTAACCAAATAGACTCATGAAAATAAAGATAATATTCATGTTGAGAAACCTTCCAATAATAAGAATTTTTCAGGTGGATTTAACTCTAATGGAGTTAATTATGGATGGGTTCCTAAGGGTGTTAACTTTCCCAATATTGAATTAAATAAGTTTCACGGAATAAAAGTATTTGCATGGTTGAACCAAATAGAGAAATACTTTGAATTGCATAATATTATGGATGATAAGAAAAAGGATTTCCTTAGCAAATGTCAGTCGGTTCAATTGGTTGAACTCGGTTACATTAAATTCATCAATCCGGGATTCATAAACCGATGAAGTGCATACACTATATATGAAAGATTTAGTTTATGACCTATTTCTAAATGAACACTATGCAATGAAAACTACTCATTATTCTACTACAGAAACAAAATCACTGCATTGTTATAGAAAAAAAGTTAATGCAAAACTACAGAAACAAAATTAATGTAAAGCTACAGAAATTATTCCAGGCACTTGAATCTGTTAACCCACTAAATTATCAATTTCAATATTGTTTTAGGCTTTCAATCATTATGTGAAATGAAGGTTTATGTAACCAAATGGGATAATTTTTATTCAATTAACAAATCTATGCACTAGTATTTCTGTAGTGTTTAAAAACAAAATTCATAAATTGAATTGAAAGCTTATGAGAACATAAATGATAGTGATTGAAATCAAACTACTGCTAAATCAAAATAAATCTAATTATAATTGAAGCAACACATACCTCACACAGGGGGGGCTCCTGGTTTGGTTGATGTTGCTAAGAAACGCTACAGAACTAAACTATGAATTTAACAATCACAACACATAGATTGAACAATCAATCAAAGTTTGTATTAATTCTCAAAATCACTAGAATATTACAATCATTCTAGAACATATCATATCATCCCTCGAAGGCCATCAAGATGAAGTATTTATACATCATAATGAACTCTTTTAGATCCAAAACCTATGGATCTCTATAAAATATTTATCTAGAAACAAATCACATATCTTTTACAATCCGATATGATATAATCATGGCTAGATGAGATGACTTCGATGACGCACGTAGAGAGAGATTCATGACAGTGATGTATGAAATTCTCCTATTCAATTTGTTGACACCTCATGGATGATTTGGTGCTTAATCAACTTTGATGCTCTGCCACTGTGTTCTGCATTGACTTGGAGTTTGAATTTTCTCCCACGTTGGCTTGGCTAATTCAAAATATCGGCTGACAAGTAAGCAACTATCTGGTGATTATTTTGAACCTCCTCCAAGTCAAGATCTATCCCCGGGATGTGTGAAACCTTGCAAATCTATGAATCTACTACAAAATGTTCAGTCACTAGATAAATATAAAGCTGCTACAAAATATGTGATTGTGTAGCTACTTATTAATAAAATGACTTTCATACTAATTTTCATAAGGAAAAATGAAAACATGCAAGAATAGACAAATTTACCTTGAATGTGTCCTTTTATATGCATAACATGTAGAGAGGGGAATAACCATGGAAAAAGTGACAATAGAGTGTAAGAGAGTTCAGAGGCATAGGTTTAGAAGGAATTTTAAGCATGGAAGTGACAAAAAGAGTTCGATTTGAGGATCCAACATCTTCCCCACACAGAAGATGTTGCATGTCCGCATGATAAAAAAATGCTTTGTTCCTAAAAAATTACTTCCTTCTTGAAATCTTCAAAAAATTTCAAAATTGCTTATCTTGAGATCTTAAACCCTTTATGTGGAATCTATTAAAATTTATCAGACCAAATGATGAAGCTTGGATCTTCCTCTTAGCTTCATTGAGCTTAATATTTAGTCTTTGATTTCTAATTTTAAATTGCTAGTTGTGGTTGTGCCATTTTCCATCTTTCTTGATTAGCAACTTCTTTTATGCTTCAAGATGTTCATTTTCCCTCTGTAGCATGGCAATGTTAGTCTTCAATGTTTCATTCTCTTTTTTTATATGTCTATTGAGAAATTACATCTCTCAGATCTCTTCTTTTATCTTATTGAATTTATTAATTCACTTCGATAACTTTGAGGATGAAGGCATCGAATATGGAACTGCTTCCTTCTCAATTTCAATGGTTGTGTAAACCTCAGTTTCCTAATTCATAGGCTAATAAAATTTCGTAGTTGTATCATTATCAAGATTTGACAACCTACCCCTATTTCATGGACTTGGTGAAGGAATGAAAGACGATATGGTCCTAGGATTCTTACTGAAATTCCTGAGAATTTCCTTCATTTGAATGTTGATATGTTATTCTTTATCCGATTCTTCAAGCTCAATTAACGCCTTTTCTTGAATTATTCTATCAACATCCTTTTGTATTCACACTTATAGTCATGTTAGTTTCATACTTATAGTCATGAAAGAAGTATTTTCCTTCCTTTTCTTAGTTTCTATTGTCTCTTCCTTCTCTTCAAATTCACGGGATCTCAAACCCTTATCCTCCATTTCGATTTCGGGCTTTAAACCCCTTTCCTCAAAATTTTCGGGTTTCTTTGCTAATTTTCTCCTAGGACAGCCTCTTGGTTGACTAGTTCAAGGTTCAAAACCCTAGTCTTCTTCTCTAGATCTGGTTTCAAATTTCCTGTCTTAGGAACCTTAGCTATGTTAACCCTGGTTTTTGAACCCCTAACCCCTTGTTTAGTTGGCACTTCCATGGATCGATTTTGTACTAAAGACTTTGCCCATCTATCATTCTACTCGTGTAGTTTAGATTTGACTAGAATATTGACTAAACCAAAATGAAATAAACTTATTTCCAAGTTCCTAAGGTTCTGTTGTATGCTCAGTGCAATATTTTTCAAACTTTTTAACAAGCAAACTAGTAAATTGATTTCCTGACCTTTAATGAAGTGTGGTAGCAATATGAGATGGTAGAAGAACACAAGGCCATACCTTCCTTCATAGGTAACATACTTCTGGATAATATACAAAGTGTCTCTCCATTTTTTTTTCAACAATGTTTGTGTCATTCCCTTGTTCCAATTCGAGGGTTGTTTAGGATATTTGAGAAACTCTTTCCATAAATCTCCCTTCATCTTCTCATTTTTGAACCACTTCTCCCCAATTTGGGGTAATCCGATAGATTGCACAATAAAATATTCCGAAACCTATAGTTTAAGATCTCCAATCTAGGCTTGAGTTCCATCAAATGATTCAACAAATTCTGTTGTTACCTATTTATCATAGCCTTGAAATTTTTGTAAACATTACAGTCATCCTGCCTTTCTGAACCTCCTATGGCATTTCAGATATGCATCCAAGAGCTATGCGTCAACTCTTTCATGCCTAATTGTTGATCACATGCTCAATATGCAATGTTAGAGGAGATTTTGGTATCAAAATCACTCTTAGTCATAGTGAATAGAGAGAGGAATGATATTGCCGATATATCGAATTTGGATGAGGGAAGAATTCAAAAAATGGTTTGGTTTATTATTATGTCTATCATTTGAATGATGAAAAATTGTCATTTCGATGGACTTGCTGATTTCCAAGGCATAATTCAAAATATTGTTGTCACCAAAAAATGATTTGATTCGTAGCTTAGGCGAATTCGAAGTAATAAACACTTTAATAATGCATATTGAAACAAAACTTTGACACACACACACACACACACATATTACTCGTAGGTGGATCGTCTGGGGTGACTTCTTGTACATATGTATAGTTTTTATATAGTTTTAGTTTTTCTCTTTTTGTTTTATGGATGTGTCATTTTTAATGTCATCTTTTTCACTGTGGCAGATGTCAAGTGAATCAGAGGTGTTCGTTGGGTTCGCGGACGAAGCTAGCCAACACACTCGGAGGCTTTCTTCTGCAGCTTGGGTGATCATCACACCTCAAGGCCAGTTGCTATCTTCTGGAGGTATATGTCTAGGTGACGCCACAAACAATGTCGCTGAATACAATGCAGTAATAGAGTTGCTTTGTGGTGCTTTGTCGCATGGTATCTCTCACCTCCGGGTCTACTTAGATGCGGAGCTGGTTGTGTCCCAATTGAATGGGGTTTACCGCGTTTATGATCCTACTCTACACCGACGATTCATTAGGGTACGTCTCTTAGAACAATGCTTTGATTACATTACGTATATCCATGTTCCTAGGAGTTTGAATCAAATCACAGATACTCTAGCTAATCATGTATTAGATTGGCATATTGCACACACATAAAAGAAGCACACACATACACATGTACATACATTGTAAAAATGTGATCCATAAGACATAAAAAGATGTAAATACACACACACACACAGATATATATATATCAAAAGTCTTAGAGTACATAGGTGGGCGCAAGAGCCTCAAAAAATAATATGTCTGGTATACATCGCGGGGCTTATGCCCTAAAAAATATACAAAATGTTCCCTCAGCACATAAGTGTTCCATCCTACGCTAAGCACGAGGCCTGTTGGCCCTGCCATAGTGGACGATGGCGTTTTCCAAATGTCGAAAAAGCTGGACCCAGGTCCGTGGCACCCCAACCACATGCGCTTGCATAGATGGCGAGAGATTCTCGATCTCGACCATAGGCACTTTACGAGTGAGCGCGGTGAGCTTTTGCTCCACCTATCTCAACACTCTCTCAGCCTCTCCGGCTGGAGGTCCCCCTGCTACTGTTGTTGGTCCGATGAGCGCTCCTGGTGTTGCCTCTGGTTGAGGACGTCGCCTACTCCTCGCAAAATCTATTGGACGCACTGGTCCCACATCTGTACACAACAGATACATAGTTGTCAAATAATATGGTACACATTAAAATGATATATATAAAAATAAACTAAAAATTAAATAAATTTAAAAATAAAAACGTACCCATCTCTCCTCTCTCAGCTCCAGGAGGTAAGGGCTTGTCCAAGTCCCTGGAAAAGTTGATCCCAGTGTAGGGGTAGTCCTCTATCACCGGAATCTGTCGTTCCCACCAGTCAAAAAAGGTGTCATCAGGGGTAGTCCTCTATCACCGGAATCTGGCTGGGTTCCTAATTTCAAATTAAAAGGTGTCATTACCGGGGAAGGCCCTATGGTCCTCCCCCTCGCCGTGGCAACAATTCCACTTGCATCTACACACTGTTGGGGCAGAGGCCACATGCCCCCGCAATGTCCCTTGAGGACTGAGACTGAGTACCCTCTTAAAAAAGAATGAGCATAGAATAGTGTCAAACCCGAAGCTTTTGTTGTTCCACCCGCGACACTCGGTGAGTTGTCTCTTCATGCAGTCTAGCATGGTTATACTCTAGTCAAAGATTCGTGCATTCAAGCATTGCACTAATGTGTGTGCGCCCAAGAGGCTTGATGTAAATTCGTGGATCCAGTGATCCACCCAATGAGTAAAACTATCACTTTCAGTGATAGGTTGGTGATCTTATTGATTGGCACTTGAGAACCTACTTTCTCAGTGCCAACCTCGCAATGTAGTTCAATCAACTCAACAATGTTGTGAGGCTCGGAGGGGAAAGCACGCAAGTTGATTAGTTCACCTCTCCTCGAGAGGCCAGTCAGAAAGTAAATGTCTTCAGTCGTTGGTTTCAACGACTACCCCTCAAGCATAAACGCCTCAACGTCGGGATGCCAATAATCTACCAAGGCATTCAACAGCCTGGTTTATTCCCTCATGAATGGACACTGGAAGAACTTCCACAACCTGCATTGTCTCAATGCAGCCATAGCTGCAGGGTCTTCATCGACCAAGATATCTATATCCTCATGCTTCCTCTCTCTCGAGTGGACATACATCCTGTTACAAACAAGTTCATGGAGGAAGTTAGCTTGCATTATTATTTTTCTACCTTTTTGAGGGTGTACACAGGTTTTCTTAGACACAGTCGTGTATGGACGCGGGCAGATTGTTTTCTGCCTGCGGGCATACGCGGTCTATCCTTGGACAGCCTGCGTACACATAGGGACGCCCTTTTATAAAGGTCTGCACCATCCTTTTGTCATATAAAAGGAGGTGTTGGGGTCTCATTCCAAATCTAAGCATAAGAACAGTGAAACTCTATCCATTTCACTTCCCCCCCTTGTCCCAAGAATTTGCAGCCACATTGTGAGTTTTGAGCCAGAATTCCCTATTCTTTACTTTTTCCTCCACTGCAAGCCTAATCCATTCCCTAGAGAGAGATGAAGAGGATAAAGATACGTGGAAGCACATTTGGAGCTTGGTGAATAGGAGCCCGGACCAGGTTTGAGGAGCAGTCGTCGATCTCATTGTAAGTAACTTTGTGAGATTAATAAAAAGGAATATTTTTTTTGTCCCAAATATGACGTGTTCAATCTTTTGTTTGATTTATATTTGATTATGACATCTAACCCACTAATTCATATATAAGATGCATGTTCATAGTTCTTTGTTTTTATGTTTATGAATGCAGGTCAGCCTTGGGAGGAGACTTGTAGTCGAGGAGCAATCGAATGCAAAAGGATCGACACCGGACGCAGAGTTTAAGGTAGAGTTACCGGATCTTTTACCTTGTGTTTTATGCATGAATGTGGGGTGTATTTGGGGTAGTTTTTAAAAGTAGGAGACTTTAGACGGTTAGCTCTACCTACATGTTGAAGCCTAGTGTAGTCCATAGGGGGGTTTTACCACTATAGAAATATTGATAACAAAATTAATGAGCTGGAAAGAAAACCAAAATCACACCTAGTAAAGATATCCCTCAATTTTTTAATAGAAAGGAAAATCGGTGCTCTGGTGATATAGGAACTAGAGCATTGCAGCGGTCTGTAAAGAACTGCAGGGGAGCACGGAGCATGAAATCAACGCTCTGGATGTAATGGAAGGGGAGTGTTGTTTTCTGAGAATGAAAAGTGTCAACCCAGAAAACAAAAACTCAGGAAGGTTTAAGCATCAACCTGTGTAGGATGACTTCAATACTAACAACACATGTAAAAAGAGGAACAAACACAATGAGTAGGATCTGAAGTCGAGCAAAGGCTAAAACAAGACCAAGGAAGGAAACCAAAACTGAAGGCTTTGTCCCCAATGGAGTCGCCAATTTTTGTTGTAGGAAAATTCCCTTGCGGATAGGTGAATGCTCTCTTGGATCTTAGACCCCTATGACCAAGACATAAAAGTGCTAACTTTGAACATTGACTTTCCTTGAAATGTAGCTAAACTAGTCAATAGGAAAGAGGAAGAAAGTATGAGTACCTTTTTGTGAAGTTTGTCCTCGTTCAGTCCTGGTTGGTCTTGATCGCCAAGTCCTCAACAAGTCCTGCAATCCCATAAACAACAAACACAAAGCATACTTCCTATTATATCATGATTAGTTTAAAACTAGATTCATCCAAAAGGAACAAGTCCATGCAAATGTACACAAACTTGAAGGAAATAGGCCAAGAACATGTATTAATGAGAACAAAACAAGGTGCTTACAAAATGTAGATGCAGATGTAGCAACCTCACCAAGCTCTCCTTGTCCAACCCCTTGCTCGAACGATCCAAAATCAAAATGACAATACTTTTCACTGACTATTCTCCTCCTTTCACCATGAGAATTCCTCCTTATATAGGCTTTGAGAGACTTACCATATTAGATATTATTGGGATAAGTTGAGGATATTACTCCATTAGTTGTGGAACTCCCCTTAGATCCATCCTTGGACTTGGATTCGATCCAAACTGACTCAAATATTTCTCAGTTGTCCTTAGAGATAAGGGGGATTTGTCCCCAAGATTTTCTCAACAGATTGACTCTCCCTAAAAGTGGGTCACAAAGCATTTCAGCGCTCCCTGCTAAGAGGGAAAGGAGCGCTAGCACTCCTTGCAAGTGGGAAGGGGAGCGTTGATCTCCAAAAATACTTTTAGGATGGTAATTCCTCAAGGTAAAAGCTTGTAAACTTTTCCAAATGATATATTTATTCCTCTAACAAGTCTTTAGAGGATGTCCCAAGTGTTCTTATGATGTCATCTGCAATGCGACACATGTGATATGAACATACGACTTTTGCAAAACTTGTAGAAAAACTGCGACACTTGCGACAATGACAACGAGACATTGTCGAAGTGAGTAATTTTGACATGTAATAACCACACATAAACACTTAGGATGGAAGGTGATCCACCAATAACTATGTGGGAGGAATTCAAAACCCTCATCAAGTCCCAATTCTACCATATTTTGTATGTAGAGGACCAATGGATCCAGTGGCACTACTTCATGCAGAGGCAGGGGTAGAGTGTACATGAGTAGACCACTGAGTTCAGAAACATGGTCATCATGTTGGGTATCTCTCCCAAGAACCTATATGTACTCCTCAGGCATCTGGGAGGTTTACATAGTCATCTATGAAAGTAGGTGATTCTCTTCAAGCCAAGGACAGTGGATGAGGATTTTGTACATGCACAGTACCTAGAAAACATAGGCCAAAAGAAGGGGAAACCAAGTGGTTTGAGGCATAAAGAGCACCAAGAAGATTCCAAGGAGGTGAAGAAGAAGTGGAAATGGGGAAAAGATAAGAAGAAAATATCCATTACATAGTAGAGAGAATCAGGGATGATTTTAAGGATGGAAATTTATTTTAAAATGTAGAAACCTTGGCGAATCTTACTAATCCTTCAAATGCCAACTATAAATGATTAGCGATATTTTTGTTAAAATATTCAAATTTCTAAGGATTTTATATAGTTTGTATAAAATTTTGACGCTTTTTAAGGTAAAATAATTTTATCCTATAGAATTTGGGCGAATCATTTTTAAAATAGTGAATCTCGGTTTTGGAAAAACCATGGAAAATTAGCCCATGAGAGAAATTTAGCCCCTAAAATCATCCCTGGAGAGAATATCCCAACAATCATTGCAATCATTGCAACATTGATGGCCACTTTGAGGAAAAATGTTGGAAACTACATCCAGAGTTGAACCTGAAGAATTGCAAGAAGGATGAAAAGAAAAAGAACCTTTTAGCCACAGATTCAAGCAATCATGTTGAAAGTATCTCGCATGCGGATGCAAATATTGTCTACACATATGTACAAAATGAGGTCAATTCGAGTAGCCTTCATCAACAAGAAGAGAAGGAGATGACCAAGATCTTCCACATCGATATTTAGGTCAAGAAGACCAAGATAGATTCTCTATTTGACTTTGGTTCACAGGCTAATATCATAGCAACAGATCTAGTTAGTAATCTTGGATTGGAGGTTCACAATCATCCTATCCCATATCCATTGGGTTGGGTAAACAAGGATGCAAAGATAAAGGTAATGAAACAGTGTAAGATTAAATTTTCTATAAGTGCTAATTTTATTGATGAAGTGGAATTGGATGTAGTACCCCTTCATGTATGTGGAGTCGTGTTTGGAAGCCCTTACATGTATATGAGGGATGCAATCTTCATTCAAAGAGCCAACAAATACTGGCTAATCAAGGATGGGAAGTCCTACATAATCAACGCTTATAAAGAAAAGTCAAATATCTCATCAGTAAGTGCCAACCAAACCAAGAAGTTGATTAGTTCTAGTAATAAATATGTTTTTTCTTTTCTTAAGAGAAAATCATTATGATGATGATTCAATGAGAGTGAAGGAATCCCTGGAGCGATGTACTAAAGAGTAGAAAAAATAATTGGAGGAGTTGATATATGCATACATAGGAGTGTTCCAAGAGCCTAAAGGGCTACCACCTAAGAGGGAAGTGGATCATGAAATCCAATTATTTCTAGACTCCCCCTTGCTAAATATTGGGTTGTATAGACAATTTTTTCTAGAATCAAATGAAGTAAATAAGCAGTTGCAACAATTGTTGGAGAAAGGTGTGATTCGACCAAGTATCTCACCTTGTGGGTCACCCATCATAATTATGCCCAAGAAGGATGGGGTATGTGATCGGTGGAGGGGAGCTCAAGATATATCCCGCAAAAATTGAGGCCATCATGAAAGGCTAGTTCCTAGAAATGTCACTAAAGTTAGGATTTTTGTTGGGGAAACACAATACTTGTGGAATTTTGTATCTTCATTTTCAACAGTAGTTGCAACACTCCACGCCATAAAATCCAGTGGTAATATTTTCCAATGTGGGAATAATCAAGAAAAGGCCTTTGATGAGATAAAAAGAAAGATCAGTTAAGCACCAATGCTCGCACTACCAAAATTGCAGAATCCCTTAGAAGTGGAGACATATGCAAGTGGGTATGCTATGGGAGCAGTATTGATGCAAGGAAGAAGGAACGTATGTTATCATTCTGAATTATTTCATGGGACAGTTTTCAACTACCCTACCTGCGACAAGGAGCTTTATGCCTTGGTACAAGTTGTCAAAAAGTGGAAGCATTATCTGATGGGAAAGGAGACCGTCATCCACACAGATCACCAACCACTATAGTATTTCCAATCCCAAAGTAAGCTACAAAAAAACAAGCATTACAAGTGGATGGGATTTTTACAACAATTTTATTTGGTCATAAAGTATAATAAGGGTAGCACAAATAAGTTGGAAGACATGCTTTCACAGACACCCACAACCAATATTTAATCTTTGGGAACTATGATGCACATGGAGCCTTTTACCCATGATGCATATAAATAGGCATACATATAATATGAGGACTTCAAGGATGTGTTTCAACAAATACATGACCAAATTCATATAGAAGAAGGTGATGGCAAGGATGACTATCATTTCTAGAATGGTTTACTCTACAAGCTCGACAAGCTTTGTGTTCCTAAAGGTGAAAGATTGCAACTTATCAGAGAGTCTCACACCTCTAAGGTTGCAGGACATTTTGGTGTTGAGAAGACAATTTCCAAATTACATAGATATGTGTATTGGCCCAGAATGCAAGAAGATGTAGCATGATATATTAGAGGATGTATACTTTGTTGTACCAGCAAGCCCAGTAATAGGAAGCAAGGTCTATACCATCCCTTACTTGTACCCACTTGACCTTGGGAAATTATTTCCATGTCTTTTGTGGGAGGTTTACGAACAACCAGGAAGGGACATGACTATTTATTTGTGGTAGCTGACATGTTTAGAAAAATGTGCATTCTCATGCCTTGTAAAAAAACCATCAAAAGACAGGATGCAACAAACTTGTTATTTGAATAGGTTTGGGTGCACTTTGGGATACCAAGGAGCATCATGTCATATATAGATACTAGATTTCTCAATTCCTTTTGGACTACATTGTGGGAGAATATGGACACTAATTTGAAGACGTCTACAACATTACATCCATGGACAGATGGGAAAACAAAGTAGTGAACGGGACTTTGGTGAAACTTTTGAGAGGTTACAATCAGAATCATCTGAAGCCCTGGAATGAAAATCGGATCTATATACAACACTCTTATAACAGATAAATCCACAATTCTAATGGTAATTCACCTTTTGAAACATGCTTTGGATATTTTCCACCTTCACCCTTAGATGTGGTATATGGACAACAAGGAGGAGCGAAGGAGGACCTCACAGGACATGCATTAAAAGAATAAAAATTTGTTGAGAAGATCAGGAAAATCCATTTGCAAGTAAAAGAGACACCAAAGAAGTCACAGGAAAAGTACAAGTCTAGACATGACCAACAAAAAACAAAGAAAACATTTAGAGTGGGAGACAGATTATGGTTACAACTGAATAAGGAAATACTACAGGGTCCTGGTAAGAATATCAATTATTTGTGGTATGATCCTTTTGAAGTATTGTAAAAGGTGGGTGATAATGCCTACAAATTCAGTCTATCCCCAGACATGCGCATTTACTCAGTAGTGAATGTGGAGAATATCCAAATCTATGAGCCTTCCATGTTGGATTAGGAGGAGGAGTAGGTCATACCTTCCATAAAGGACTTAGCACCATATGCTCAGGTAGAGTTATCAGAGGACACAATTTTTCAAAGGTAGTATAGAACTACAATACATGGGAAACATGACCTTTATAAAATTGGGTTGAAAGGATAGCTTCCAATCAAAGAAAACTGGTACTCCAGGGAGAAGGTAGAGGAAAAATTTCCTCACCTCATTTAGTAAAGCCTTTGGGGACCAAAACACCTCCCTAAATGAGGAGGTATAATCCATATTGGATCATTATGTTTTTTTTCATCTATATCGATCCTTTAAGAGTGGGAAAAATTGGAGGAATCAGTTTGTAGGGCCATTTTAGTGGCAGGTCTCGATTTGGAAAATTGGGGTCTAGAACCTTCCAGGGCCATTTTGAGGCATCAAATGGATTTTTTTTGGGTTAAAACCTTCCCAAATTATCTAGTACCTCGTGATGTTATCCTACACATTGATACCATTCCAATGGTGAAAAAATCACATCAATTAGAGCTCGTATGCAAAAGTTATGCCTCCCGCAAGTTGACCTACCATGTTGACCACCATGGTATGAGAGGATGCCATGTCAACCCCCGTTACTCACACATATGGGCTTATCCACATATGTAATTTCAAGAAGATTCTATAAGGTCCAAAACCCTATCACAATTGAGGGTTGAGGAAGTCAAAAACCTACCCCTGGATGGCTATCAGGCTATGTTAAATATTGGGGCATTAGGAGGAGAAGGGGTTCCATTCTTTGGCAGTGTACGTTGTTCCATAGTTGAGAAAAACATTGAAGAGTGGTATTCTATGAGCATAACAGAAGAGGATATATTCTATAGCATCCATACAGGCCACATGTTAAAGGAAGTTCCATAGAGAGTGCCTCTTTCTTTGTACTTGCATCATTTCTATACTATAGAAAAGAGAGCAGAGTAGCCTCACCTTCTAGTTGAGTTTTCTCCCTTATTGGGTTTCCAAGTCATATCTTGTGTTTATTTTTGGCTGGTGTGATTGTATTTTATTGTTCTTTATTTTCTGCATTTTATCTATTTCATGCATAAGCATAAAAATCAGTAACTAAATATTCTGGAAATCTAAAGGAAAAATCACCTTGATAATAAATATTTCAGTATTTTATTAGATCTGTTGTGACAAACTGTTCAAGTGGAATATCCATGACAGTTTGTAGATCAATTCACAAGGATGAATGTTGGGGCATAATGTGTAGGAGAATCTTCTCGCACCACCACAAGGCTTCAATCTAGATTTCAATCCAAAGGGGGGTACCCTCTATTATCCTTAAGATGTATTCCATGAATTTTAGAACAATTTTATTATAGAGGTGGGATGATGCATCATGATTACCTCTACAACTAGAAAAACAAAATTCAAAGAGAGGGTATGTATATTTATCCAAGTTGATCGAGGAGAGTTATCAAACTATGTTAGGCATAAGCTCGGTTGACTCACCTTAGAAGGGTACCTTAATCATATCTACATCCTTATGATACAATATGGCAAAAGAATCAATATGAGCTTAAGAAGAGGTTGAACCCTACTTTCCTAATACACACCTTCATTGGACAGAAAACCATGTGGGAAAGGAAAACATCAATCCATTGATTCATTCAACACCGTGTGAGACAAAAAACAAAAAGGGAAATACAAATAAAATGCACGAGTTTCATTTATGTCATTAGTAGAAAAGTGCTTCGGTCTTGACTACAAAAACAAACTCACTAGTTCATTTGATATAATAGCAACTTTAGGGGTGGGTACTATAAAATCGTAGTCCTTGACTAACCATTCATTTAATACAACTAGGGCACTAGAGGGAACTATATAATCTTAGCACTAGGAATAATTGACTTCCTATCCACAATTTATTACTCGTATAATGTCTATAGAGAGAAAGAGGATGAGAGAAGAGAAAAGGATGAAACCAAAGTTGCATATGCCTAGAGGAAACCAACTACAAAATTCCAGTAGTTTAATAGCACAAAACTTTCAATGCTCCCCCCTTGTTCTATTATGGAACCCTTCCTTTGTTAGTCCAAAATTATGCATTGGTTGAATCCTTGATTCTTTGGGAATTAGTTGAGCCATTAAGTCAATCCTCTAACTAATCCCACAAAATTAGGGAAGCCACCACAAGGTGTAACTGAAATTAGTTATCCTCCTCCTTTTTTATGGTTTTGTAATGATAAATGTCTCTATTTATGTGTTGAGCTTGTGGTATTAATCATCTTGATGGTTGTTGAGAGTGGGAGAAGGGTAGCCATGATGGAATGATTTCATTGGGTTTTTCTCTTTGGACGTCTTCCTGTTGGTTATGGAGCCCAATTATCTTTCTCATTCATAGGTCTTGTTTTAGTTGTATTTGGATCCCAACCCCTAGTGGGGGTTTGTATTATATTATTTTCTCTATTATCCCCACACTTTGTTATGTTGCATCGGGCACAACAAAAGGGTCACATGGGAGCAGAGCCCCTGAGCAAAAAAAATTCAACAGTTTTTACATTTGTTTTGGGTAGTTTTGGCACATGGCTTTCTAGTCCGTGGTTTTCTAATTTCGGATAAGGAAATAAGGTTGTAATCTAATCAAGGTTAATGGATTAGGGATTTTTGGATGTCATGGGATTTTTGAAGTTAATATAATGAGAGAGAGTATTGTGACTGAGAGAGGAGATTGCGAGAGAGTGAAGAGGAGGCTGCAGTAGATATGTTTTAGGTGTTATCCCTTCAATTTATTGGACAAAATAAAGGAAGGATTGTTTGTTTCTCCATGGATGTAGCCCATATTGGATGAACCAAATATATCGATTTCTCTATCGTATTGTTTTATTTTTGAATTCATTTTGATTTGTTTTTTATTATTTCTTCACAATATTATTCCTAAAAACTAGTATTAGAGACGAAGGTCTATTTGGATAATAAATTTGCAGGAAAGGATGGTTCTTGGTTCGAGTGTGAGCAATGGCGGAAGAAGGAAATTTTAGGGTTGAGAAGTTTGATGGCCAAAACTACTAGATATGATATATGTAAATGGAGGACTATCTATATCAAAATAATATTTTCCTACCTTTGGCGAGAATAACAAAGAAGTTGGTGAACATGAAGGACAAAGAATCAAATGTTCTTGATAGAAAGTCACTAGCAACAATACGACTGTGCATGGTAATGTCAATGGATTTCAACATTTCAAAAGAAAAAACAATGGAGGATCTAATGAATTGGCTAAACTGTATGAAAAATCCTCAGCCTCCAATGAGGTATTTCTTATGAAGCGTTTATTTGATATGAATATGTCAGAAGGTGGATCTATTGGTGATCATTTAAATATGTTTAACATGGTTGCCATTCAGTTAAGTTATATATGAGTACACTTTGATCATGAGGTTAGGGATATTTTTATTTTGTGCTCATTGCCAGAAAGTTGGAATGTCCTGGTCATGGTTGTGAGTATTTATGTCTCTAGTTCAAACACTTTAAAATTTGATGATGATGTTGGTGTTATCCTTGGTGAGGAAATGCGACAAAAAAACATAGGTGAGACATCAAGTAATGATTTGATTGTGGACAACAAGGGAAGACAAGGGGACAGATGAAAGAGCCCAGTGAATCATGGGAAGTCTAAGAAGCGTAGATCCAAATCTAGAGGGAAGTTGGAGTGATGGCATTATAGGAAGAAAGGAAACCTAAAGAAAGACAATTGCTCTCGAGAAGGAAAACAAGAAGACAGAAAATAGGAGAATAATCAAGAAACATAGTTGATGTGTTGCCAGATGCTTTAATCCTTTCATTAGATAATATTATCGATTCTTGGGTGGTATAATCGGGAGCATCATTTCATGCAACACCTCATAGGAAATATTTTTGAGACTATGTTTAAGGTGATTTTGGACAGGTTTGTTTGGGTGATGATAAACCATGTAAAATTGTTGGAAAGGGTAAGATACAAATAAAAATATAGAATGGAAACCAATGGTTGCTAAAGGAGGTGAAGCACATTCCTTATCCGAGAAGAAATGTAATTTCAGTAGGGCAATTGGAAAGTGAAGGTTGTACAATCATATTTACAAACAATTTGTGGAAGGTCACTAAAGGATCATTGATAATAGCAAAAGGAGAGAAGGTAGCTACGTTGTATTTATGTATTGAAATGTTGACTCTTCTATTGCTTTAGTTTCTATAGGAGTGGATAAATCATTGTGGCATCATAGGCTTAGGCACATGAGTGAGAAGGGGATGTATATTCTTCACTCAAGGAATTTGTTGCCAGATTTGAAGCAGGTTGATTTGGATTTATGTGAGCACTATGTTTATGGAAAACAAAAGAGAGTCATATTTCTTAGACTTGGGAAGAAAAAGAAGAGTGAAGAGTTAGATATTTTTCATACAGATGTATGGGGACCGGATTAGGTATCATCTCTTGGCGGCTCTTATTATTATGTTACTTTTATTGATGTTGTGACTAGAAAAACTTAGGTTTATTGCATTCGAAAAAATTTGATGTTTTTGATACTTTTAATAAATGGAAAGCTTTGGTTGAAAATGAGATAGGAAATAAGTTCAAGTGTATTAGATCATAGAATGGAGGAAAATACTATAACAAAGAGTTTTATAGATACTATTCATACCATGGGATTCATAGAGAGAATATGGTTCCAAGAACACCACAAGAAAATGGTGTGTCAGAAAGGATGAATAGGACAATGATGGAGCGTGCAAGGAGTATGAGATTGCATGCAAGATTTCCCTTACAGTTTTGGGTAGAAGTTGTAGATATTAATGTTTTCTTAATAAATAGAGGGCCTTCAAGTTCCTTGGATGGTGGAATTCTAGAGGAGGCATGGAAAAGTAAAAAGGTAAAATACTCACTCATGAAGACTTTCGGTTGCTAAGCATTTTTCCGTATTAATAGAGAAAATATAACAAAGCTTGATGAAAAATCCAAGATGTGTAATTTTATTGGATATGGAGTTAAGGATTTTGGTTATTGCTTATGGGATTATGAAAATCAAAAAATCCTTAGGATCAGAGATGTGGTATGCAATGAGAAGGTCATGTACAAAGATCAGTTGCAAGGAAAGAAATGAAAAAAGGAAAACATAGAATACACAGTGCTTGATGAAATCACAAAAAATGAAATTCTAAAGGTGCCAAGAAATTAAAATGTTCAACAACAATAACAGGTACCTCAAACTCCTACAAGTATTGTTAGAAGATCTACCGGGTTAAGTAGACACCCTAAACGATACTCTCCTTCATTGTACTATTTATTGTTGATTGATTCTGGTGAACCAGAAATATATGCAGACGTGATGCAGGTAGAAATCAGAAAGAAGTGGGAGAAATGCATGGAGATAGATTCCTTGGTACATAACCAGACTTGGGACTTGGTTCAGTTTCCTATAGGTAAAAGAGAATTGCATAATAAATGGGTATATAGGTTGAAGGAAGAAGATGGAGGAAAAAATAGGTAGAAGGCCAAACTTGTTGTAAAGGGGTTTTCATAGAAGAAAGGTATAGATTTTGATGAAATAACTTCTCTTGTTGTTAAAATGGCCTCAATTAGAACTATTTTAACTATAGAGGTAGTAGAATATTTGCATCTTGAACAGTTAGATTTAAATGTATATTTTTACCTTGTACAACATTTTACTGCAAATAGATTTTCAATAAAAGATTAGAAAATATACAATGGAAAATAAACACATTACACAGAGATTTTTCCTCTGGAAACCCAAACTGGGAAAACCAACATATTCTATATTCATTCATAGTGATACATTGTTTACAATACAATATACATATAGGATCCAACGACATCCAAAGCTCTAACCCAATGACTTGGATTAGTCAACACACCTAATTTCTTAACAAGAAATAGAAAACCATATGAAAAAACCATGTGCTGAAAAACCGCCCAACAATGGACACGAAAATCAAGGCGACATGAAAATGAGGAAAAAATGTGACACATTTCCCGAGGTAAAAAAATTCATTGGGGGGGATAGCGGCCCTCCCTCAAACCCCCTGCATTCCTAGCGCAACGTAGTAGACACTATATCTAGTCGTGCAAATAATATAACACATACCCAACATTCTCCCACTTGTTGTTTTCTTTGCATACAAGGGGTTACAGGGTTACATAGTCAACAATCCAGGGCAGCAATGCCCATGGATCCTCTACACAAAGAGAAATTCTCAATGATCATAGATTTTTTTAATGAATCTACAACATTCTTCAAAGTGTCCACCCTCATCAGCAACACTTTCTTTTCTTAAACCATGTCTCTCACAAAGTGATATTGAATATCAATATGCTTTGTCTTTGAATGATAAGTCGGGTTCTTCACCAGAAAAATTGCACTCTGACTGTCACAATCTATCCTTACAGCTTGTTGTACCAACCCAATACTTGAACACAATCTTTATAAACATACCTCTACCTTAATTGCATGAGTGGTTTCCATGTATTCAACTTTTGTAGCTGAAAGTGTCACTACAGCCTGTCTTTTGTTCATCCAACTAATTGCTCCTCCAAACGGGTTAAACACATACCCGCTTGTAGATATCCTACGATCCAGATCTCCATCCCAGCCTGCATCCACAAAGCCATGTATTTCCAATACTCTATCCAATCCCGGTCTTCCTTGGTAGCACAATCCATAGATAGAAGTGCCATGCAAATACCTGAAAACCCTTTTTATTGTTGTCCAATGCTCCTTCTCTGGTTTTGACATATACCTGCTCAAAACTCCCACTACATGTGCAATGTTCGGTCTAGTACAGACCATTGCATACATCAAACTGCCAACTGCACTCGCATATGGAACACGAGACATGTACTCCTCCTCTTCATGTGTCTTGGGACACTAATCTGTAGATAACTTTACACCAACAGGAATAGGTACCCTGACCGGTTTACATTCCTACATATTAAACCTCTGCAATATTGTCTCGGCATATTTTCTTTGATTTAACCAAAGTTTCCACTTTTTACGATCTCTTTTAATTTACATGCCCAAAATGAAATTTGAAGCATCGAGATCCTTCATGTCAAATTTAGAGGACAACTGAGTTTTCACATCCTGGATAATCTCCTTGTTGTTTCCTATCAGCAACATGTCATCCACATACAAGACCAAATAAATCAAATGATCACCAATTAATTTAAAATACACATAGTGATCCTCTTGGCTTCTTGTGAAGCCAAGTACCAGCATATAAGTATCAAAATTTTGATACCACATCCTTGGTGATTTTTTAAAACCATACAAGGACTTTTTCAGCTTGCATACCAACTCCTTCTTTCCCTTCACAACAAAGCCTTCTGGTTGCTTCATACATATTTGTTCTTCCAGATCCCCATGTAGGAATGATGTCTTCACATCCATCTGTTCTACTTCAAAATCAAATGCAACAATAATAGATAACATAAATATTATAGAAGTTAACTTGGCAACTGGAGAAAAAATCTCACCAAAATCAATTCCCTCAACCTGGGAATAACCCTTTTCTACTAACCGAGCTCTGTATTTCTCCACTTTCCCTTCTGTGTTCAGATTCTTTTTAAATACCCATTTTCTGCCAATGGGATTTCTTCCAGTCGGCAACTCCAATAGTTCCCAAGCCTCATTCTTATCCAAGGTTGTCATTTCTTCATCCATGGCCTTTTTCTAGAGCTTTTCATCCTATGAATCCACTGCCTCCCTGACAGTTCTAGCATCATCATCAGTAATAGAAAAAGCAAAATTTGAACGAAAATCAGATGGATTATACCCTTCCGGTATCCTTCCTTCTCGAACCGATCTCCTCAATACTGGAGTATGAGGATCTTCTTCTTTTGATTCATGTTCTTCTATAGAGTTTGATTCATCATCCTTTAAATCAAAATATATTTTCTTTGGTTATTCTTTACTTGGTAGGACTTCTTGTTTAACAACATCCTTCATTTCTCTAAATACCACATCTCGGCTATACACAACCTTCTTAGTTTTTGGGTTCCAAATATTATAACCTTTGAGACCATCTTTATACCCAATAAAGATACACTTTTCAACCTTCTTATCTAGCTTACTCTTGTTTTCCTTTAGAACATGAACATAGGCCTCATAGCCAAATACCTTGAGATGTGTGAGAGAAGGTTTCTTACCAGTCCATACCTCTTGTGGATTCTTGTCATACAACATTGATGAGGGTGATTTGTTGACCAGGCAACATGCAGTACCCATTGCCTCTACCCAAAATTATTTCCCTAACCCAACACCACTGAGCATGCACCTTGTGTTTTCCATTAGGGTCATTTTCATCCTTTCTGCAACTCCATTCTGTTGAGGTGTATATGGAGTAGTATTCTGCCTTTCTATACTGCACTTATTATAGAATTCTTAAAATTCATTCCCGCAGAACTCTCTGTCATCATCTGTCCTCAACACCTTAATTCTTTTCTCTGTTTGATTCTAAAAAATATCCTTAAACTCTTTAAATATGTCAAAGACTTCGGATTTCTTCCTAAGGAAATATATCCAAGTATCCACAAAAATTCATCTACAAATGAGACATATTACACAGATTTTCTCAATGATGGAACCGACACAGGTCCAAACACATCACTGTGAACTAGATGTGAAATTCCTTATGCCCTTGTTGCACCGAAGGGGAATCTTACCCAATTATGCTTCCCATATACTAAATTTTCGCATAAATCAAAATCCAGAGATCAGTTAGACATACCTTCAACCATACCTTTACCATGTAGTAGTCGAAGACCCTTCTCTTTGATATGCCCCAATCTTTGATGCCACAACATAACCTTTTCTCCAGAGACTGTAGGAGTTCTTTCTTCTTCAACTCCAATATCAGGATCAATGGAACTATTACACCCATCACTAATAGTACTTTATTTTATTTTTTACGAAAACGGTTATGTTGCATTAATCGGCACTCTGGCCAGCCGGAATCAGAAAGTTACA
>SNQJ01S0000986.1:254567-283967 GCA_010110895.2 Picea sitchensis
AAAGAAATGAATATTCATTATTACGTAACTAAACCAAAGTGTTTAAAATAAAATTGTTGAACCAGATAAAAGTAATTAAAGGATTTCTCAAACAATTGATTGGTTTGTTGTCTTTTATAAAAGACTAGTCTTGCTGACTGGATTGAATGCATACATAAATTACTAAAGGATGACAGTTTTGATTATTAGTACATGCACAAGATTTGCATGTACTAGCTACACATGCATTTATTGTACATATACACTAGTATGTATGAGCTTTCTTGACTTACTTACTGATAACGTCAGTTACTTGTTATGAATGTGTGAACCATGCTCTTTTCCATTGTACCATAAGATACATTAACTTCGGGACGAAGTTTCCTGAAGGGTGGGTGTATGTAACGACCCTAGTTGGATAAATGTTTAAGAAATTATAAAGTAAAACTAATTAGGGGATTAATTGTGTTAACAAGGTATTAATTAAACAAAGATGATTTAATTATATTAATTAAGTAAGTTATTAATTAATTAAAGGTTATAATTGTGAATAATTAATTAATAATTTAACTACAAATTACATTTAATAACATGAGTAATAGATTTAATAGATTAATAAGATATATTATAAAAAGGTTATGTACCCACACATTACATGAGATAACCTATTAATCCAGAAGGATAAAATATTAAAGAGGAAGGGATAGGGCGTATAACAGAGGATGGGGTAATAAAATGGGTTAGGTATTAAGGAAGTAAGGAAAGTGGGTGAAGGAGGATGGAAGGGAAGGAGTTTGGCCGGAGGATGCTTCTGGGAGGGTTGGGGAGATAAATTTTGGGAGCTACGAGTTGGCGGTGAAATTTTAAGGTAAGAGATTGATCTGATGCAGGAGTTGTTGGGGAGTTTGGAGCACGAGGCGGAATGTCCGATTGATAATCTGGAGCTACAAGGGAAACTACCTAGTTAGTAGGGAAGGAATGGTTTTGGGCGGTGTTGGAAGAGAAGCGATCAGGAAATGACTGCTGAGGACAAAGAGGAGGGATAATAGCATCGAGGTTGGAGGTATTTGCAAGGAGTATGCATTGTTTTTTGTATTGAATTTGTTATTAAATTTGGTATTATTCTTGATAATTTACATGCGTAAGTGTTTTTGTATTGATTTGTTATTAAATTTATTATTCATTGATAAATTTACATGCGTAATTAAAATATTTTGGAATTATTGAACTTTCATAAACCTAGTAGAAATTACTGTCTTGTTGGTAGAATTACTAGATGAAAAATTAAAACCGGCCTTTACAACAGTTTTTACAATGCTTCTTGGGATATTTTCCTCTCTGGGTTGTGGTTGCAATCTTCTTACTTTTATTTTTGTTTGTCTCTTAATGTCCCTTTGGTTATTACCCCTTCTTAAAGTTGACCTCGAAGTAAATAACTACCTTTCTTTCCTTGTCTATGCTTATCACACCTAACAACTGCAAATGTCTTTGGATATGGTTGAATAGGCCTCCAAGGTATTTCACTACTAACCTAGGTTTTTTTAAAGAGATACCCAACATGATGGCTTGCTTTTAGAATTTGAACGTGTATCCTTGAACAATTTGTCCTTGCTCTTATTGGAAGCATTGCAATTTCATTAGCCATTCCTCTTCATTTCCCATGGGATAGAATTGTGATTTCAACAGTCCCTTGAAAATATCCCATCATGTAACCATTGGATTCTTGCCTAGCCTCGAGTCACCTACACAGCTCTCCCACGATAATAAAGAATGTCAAGCCATTTTCAATCAATTATTTGATTTATATATATATATATATATATATTCGAAGTAAATAACTACCTTTCTTTCCTTGTCTATGCTTAATATCACACCTAACAACCCAAAATGTCTTCGGATATGGCTGAATAGGCCTCCAAGGTATTTCACTACTAACCTAGGTTTTTTTAAAGAGATACCCAACATACGGCTTGCTTTTAGAATTTGAACGTGTATCCTTGAACAATTTGTCCTTGCTCTTATTGGAAGCATTGCAATTTCATTAGCCATTCCTCTTCATTTCCCATGGGATAGAATTGTGATTTCAACAGTCCCTTGAAAATATCCCATCATGTAACCATTGGATTCTTGCCTAGCCTCGAGTCACCTACATAGCTCTCCCACGATAATAAAGAATGTCAAGCCATTTTCAATCAATTATTTGATTTATATATATATATATATATATATATATATATATATATATATATATATATATATATATATATATATATATATATATATATATATATATATATATATTTTTTTTTATTTTATCCGATAAATGGTGAAATAGATCTCTAGTTGTTTCAACCAACTATTGAGTTTCTCAATAATAACTTAACCATCATATGTTGGTACTTCAAGTTTTGCTTCAACCTTGAATGGAATCTTTGAAGATGAATGAAGAGGGTCAATTTTTCCTTAATCATCAAGTTGTTCCTCACTTTCTCTTATGTTCTTAGTGCTTGCTACATTTGTATCTTCATCCTTTACCCCTAATAATTGTGTTACCATGTTGATCAGTGCAATAATGCTTTGCTCCATACAAGTAAACCCAAATTCAGGGTCTTCATTGGATTTCTCCTCATTACAAGTTTATATCATTTTTGATATTCTAATACATATTCCAAGACCTTGCAACAATGGTTCTCAACTCTTCTGGTATCCACTATGGGTGTTTACCATAGAAGTTGTTCACTAAGTGTTTGAACCTGGGATTTAATACCAATATGATCTATGATCACTCAGTTGATGACCAAGTCAATTCACCGACATGAACCTTAATTAATTTTGTGAAATTAAATTATTTTAGCTTAGTTTTCTATTTCATTGTGCATTAATTATAATTGTGTAATACTCATAGATTGTAATTAAATGCAAAAAATGATGTTGAATAAAATCAACTATAAACATAGTAATAACAAAAATACTTTACCCTGGAAACCCATTTTGGGAAAATCAATAAGAAATGGCCTTTTTTTAGGTTTTATTTATTCTTAGGAATGATTACAAATATGAGCTATACATGACTCACAGACTGATAATTTATGAATTCTTACTCCTTGGCTATGTTTTACATATCACATTTTGGCATGAGATCATCTTCATTTCCCATGGACATGTTCATACACTGATCTTCATCACCAGGCTTCACATTATCAATATTTAGTCTCTTTCCTTACGTTTCATTAACCTCCCCAAGCTTTCAAGCTCTTGATGCCCATTTCCCCCACCTAAAATATATCTTTGACCTACCTCTTTATTATTTTTCCCCACTATTCCTCTCCCTTGTGAAAGGCCAAGAGTTTCCTTGCAACCATTACAATTTCCCCCTCATTTCCCTAGAAAATGCCCCGAATGCTACCAACTAAATCCCCAACAACATTCAGCTCCTATAATGGATTTTGGTGTTATGATTTTTCTTCCTATTCACTATGTTGTACATGTGTTTCCAACATATGTGGACACATCGTCTACCGAGTAGGCCAAGGTATTCTTATTTCTTCGCTTCACGTGCTCTCATTCTTGCTTCAATGCAAATGTCATAATATAAAGGTTGGGTAAGTCTGTTGTTGTGATCTATGCCTTGCCCCACTTTGCATAGCCCTTAGCTTCTGTGGAGAAACCTCCAAACTTCCATGTGCTTTGTGTTGAATTGCTAGCTCCACATACACTTTATTTATCTTTTGTGGAGTGTGGAGGTAAGCTCTCCTCCTCCATATGGTTTAACCCTCCACATTCCCATAATCTCTCTACATATCCCTATCTCTACACTGTTCACCTTAGCCATTTTTATCCCTCCTTTTACTTGGTCACTTTATGTAGAGCGCAAAGTGTGAAGGTATTACCTTCCCTCTTAAACATCCTTGGATCCACATGCAACAATCTCTCTCTAAGGAATTAATATTGGGTGTCAACCGGACTTATAAGAAGGTTTTAACAATGAGTTGCAAATGTTAAACCTGTAACTCAAGAAGTCAACCTAAACCAAAAAAAGTTGTTATAAACAAACTATTTCTTTATTAATGATCCATTTCAGGTCACTTCATGTGTCAGGTGAAGAATACGATCTATTATAGAGTCATGGTAGAAGTTAAACTTGGACCTTAATTATTTTTCCTATCTCAAGGTTGAAGCATTTTTTTAAGGGAATCACTTGCAATTATACCCATTTATATATTCTAATTATGCAAACTAAGTATACATTTTTTCCAAGGAAACATAAGGGAATATTCCCCACGATCATGGATGGCATCCCTAGTAAACTCATTGACATAAAATAATGCAATGAAACCTAAGGGGGTTCAAGCAATGCACCTACCAACATAGAACTAACAAAATTCTTAGTAAATTGGTGACAATAGGTTCAACTAATTCCTTGGGATATGTTGTCCCATGAGGACACTCAAGTGAACTCTTTTGTCCTTTGGGGTCCCTATCTAAAATCAATAAATGAACACTCTTATTTTGTGATGGGTTTTGTATATCCTCTTCATGACTAGAATCATGGTTTCCTCATCCTAAATACTCTAAGAAAACCCCACTAAATGAAAAAAAAATTCACGATCCTCATCCATGTGATCATTTCCTTGAGAACTTTTGAATCTCCACAAAAATCCTAAAAGAAAATTATGAGGTTTTGAGTAAATAGCAAACCATGTTTGCATTGAGGGTAGATCAATGGTAACACTTGAGGAAAATCAAATTTAATAAATGGCCCGCGGAACACAATTGAATGTTTCTTAGAGATTGGTCCAACCCCATGAATGCTAAGGATATTTCCCACTAAAGTAGATCAACGGTCTATATCCATTTGCATGGATCGATATTTTCCCACTAAGGCATATCAACGATCTAGGATCTACATTCATCCATGGGGATTGGGTATATTGGTGAGAGGAAAGAGCTTCAAATTATTAATATTATCCCCACCAATGTGCATCAACAACACAAACCCACTCACACAAGATCATGATAAAGAGAGGCCCAAATTATAAAAGTATCACAAATGATTGAGATCTCACATGTTGGATCTAATATACAATAAAGATTCATCCATAGCACTTCACATCGAAAGAGTGGAAGGTTTACATCAAATGATATGAATGACTAAGATCATCCCCACATGATTAAATCACGATGAGGGATCCATTGGAAATGATTTTTTTATCAATGAGATTTATGTGGGAAGAGTTATTTTCTGAGGTATTCAAAGAAACCACAGTATAACCATTCATTTGTTGATGTATTAGATCCATATCAGGATCCATTTTCAGGACATGAAGCCTAAATAAAAAAGAAACAGGTGAGCAACAATAAATATGAAAGAGAGGGAGGAAACCCTAAGGGTCAGTACTATGGAGCCCTAAACTTAAATATTGGTTTTAATATATAAAAGTTTTTTAATTAATAATGTTAATAATAAAATTAAATCTTAGTAATATTAGGGTAATAACTTTAATAATATTATTATTGTTGATATTTAGGGTTACTATTATTGGTAATAGGGTTATTAATATCATTAATTAAGATGTTAAGGATAACCATAGAGTGAGAGTATTAATAATAATAATATAACATTTTTAGGGTTTTGATAAAGTTGGTTAAGTAATATAGTTATATATATACTATTTAATATATTTATTAGTACTCCCCCGGATGGGGTGCCACATTGATAGCATGCAGATCAATGTATTTAATAATCTTTTTGTCACCCTCGCCTTCATTTCCCGAATGGATGATAGCATTCAAAGCACTTATGGGCAGTCTCGACAGTTCCCTCGTGTAAGTTTAATGGAGCTCTTAGTGTGCCATGGTGGATGGACGACGATGGGTACGGGAGGCATGTGCAAGGCCACTTCAACTCCCTTGGTGTCTCTCCATTTCCTCCGGGTATGTTATGGTTCCTCCCACTCAACTCAACTATTGAATTTTGGATTTTCTCTTGTCATTCTCCTCGCTCTGCGCTTTCTCAAGCCGATTCCATTATGGTTTTCCCTCACCGCCATGCCTTGGGAGCATGGTAACCATAAGAGGGGGCCTTCTTGGTATAGTTATGTAGCTAGGCAGCGTCACATTCACAGTCTTTCCCAAGCTTCTTCAACCTCTCTGATTTGTCATGATAGGGAGAAAAATTCACCTCCAATGACCTATGTAGAGGAGGAAATTCCAAAAGATCCAATTATGGTTTCACTAGATTCCCTTCTCTATACAGTTCCAGACTCCCAAGACCCACCTAACACTAGTTACTCTGCCCCTGCTATAGCTTGTGCCATGGAAGGGGTGACTTGTATAATTCATGAAGAGATTTTGTTGGTCAACTGCACAATAGAGCCTCCACCACCCTCCTTAGCTCTGGTTTGAGACTCGCAATCCACTTGCCTCCTTGCACCAGAACATCTGTAGCTCATCTTTGAGATGCGAATGGATATGAAGGAACAACTTCACAGGAATAATTTACTCAGCAACAAACTCAAAATTCTATATGAAGCGCTCTCGAGCTCACAAAGCCAACAATGATGCACGACTTACGTGCAACCATACGTCTTCACTCCGCAAGGAGACACTCAGGGAAGCACAAGTTTTACTAGTTCTTTTGATGTTTAATCCTTTTAGCTCTCTGCATTTATTTTGCAAAAAAAACAATGAATTTTCCATACTCCTGTTGAGAATTCTTGCTGCATGTTAAGATAGTTCTGTCACTATACTACCCTTCCACTTGTTCTAGTTTCCAAATGTTTGGCGGAACAAGTGGGGGATTTTTCTTTTTGTCATGATACAACTAGAACATAAGGGTGACATCTGTTCCAATTTCCACTTGTCCTGTGAAACAAGTGGAAACCCTCCAAACATGACTTTGTGATGTATGATTACAACCGTTTTTTGAGGAATTAAATCTTTATATATATATATATACTATTTTAAAGTCCTATTTAATATGTATTAATACTAAAATTAAACTGTTTAATACATGTATTAAAATTAATAATGTACCTATGTTATATTTAAAGTACTATTAAAAAGTGTTAAAATTAATAATATTACTTAAAGAAAAATACCTTGAGAACATAATTAATATTAATGATATTATTAGTATTAAGTTTATCAGTTCAAGAAATAAAGTTGCATTAAAACTATTTAACAATTATAAGGTTAAATTAAAATGATTTAAAATTACTGAGATTAAAACAGGTAGGGAAGCCCTGGGAGATTAAAATGATACTAAGGGGAAGGACTAAGAATAATAATATATAAGTCTTATTACTCATAATAAATTAATATCTAGGGTTTAATAATATATATTATGAGCTAAATTAAATTTATAAGAGGACTGAGGGTAGTACATTTTTTTAGAGATGTAGGACATTATAAGTGCTAAGAAAAAATTATTGTTCAAATTAAAATTGATTCTAAAGATACTAAAAGGAAGGTATTGCTAGGAGATTAAATCTAGAGAAGAATGAAAAAGCAGAGAGGGGAAGAAAAATAACTAGAAAAACCAAGGTAACAATAAAAAAACCTAAGATTCCCTTACCTAGTGTATCTGCCATGGATCAAAGGAATCCAATTCTCACTGATTTCTAGACCATTTTCTCTGTTCAGGTCGTTGGGATGCTTGATGATTTCAATTGCCTCTCTAATTCATTGTTTGAATAAGTGGTATTCCTTTGCTTGACTTTTGGTGTCTTCTAAGCGCATGTGGTGTTTTGATGTAAGAGAGTGCTCGACTAATGCTGCAGTGCGAGTACATTCATTCTTGATGTCAACTCCATGTTCTTTATTCCTATTTTGAAAGGAGCAACCAATTTCTCCGATGTAGCATTTTCCACATGAACATTCTAATTTGTATACTCCTTTACATTTGTGGTGGTCAAGTTTGTCTTTCACAGATCACATTTTCTGTTTAATGGTTTATGTTGGTTTAAGAGAGGTCATGATTTATTTCTTTCTTAAGATTTTTGCAATCCTATCAATTACTCCTTATATGTAAGGAAGGTAGGTAGTCATACTAGGGGTCTTGTTGTTAAGGGAACTAGGTCTACTACTTCCTCTTTCTAGGGCTTTCCTTATTGGATTCTTGATGTATTTTTCCTTGTAACCTATGTTCTTGAAGACTTTGGAGAGGTGATCTTTCTCATGTTCTAGGTGTTCTTCATCGAAGATTCTAATATCTCTTGTGGCCAGAGTGTTGAGAGCTCCTAACTTCTGGGTGGGGTGATGATGGGAGCTTTCGTGAAGATAGTTTTATGTGTGGGTCTTTTTTCTGTAGACTGTATGCCCAAGGTTTCTGTCTTCTTTATTTTTGATTAGTACGTCTAGGAAGGGAATGCTACATTTTTCTTCAAGTTCCATTGTGAATTTAATATCTTTTGAATGTTATTGAGATGTTGGAATATTTTTTCTATCTCCTCTTTCCCATGTGGCCATATTACATTGGCATCATCAACAAATCTCTTACATCTTAATGGTTTTAGAGGATAAGAATCTAGGGATTTATTTTCAAAGTTTTCCATGAAAATATTGTCAACAATGGGAGAAAGTGGCGATCCCATTGCTATGCCACTTGTTTGTTTGTAAAATTCTCCTTGATAGCTAAAGAATATGGAACAGAGACAAACCTCTAATAGTTTTGTTGTTTCTGGGTTTGTCACTTCTTTAATGACTTGGATTGCCTCATAAAGTGGGATTTTGGTGAAAAGAGAAACAACATCAAAGTTGATGAGGATGTCTTCCGGTTTCACCTTCTCATTCCTAATGATCACGATGAAATCATTGGAGTCCTTAATGGAGTATTTTGTATGGCCTACTAAGGTTCCAAGGATCTTTGCTACATGTTTGGCTAGGTCATAGGTGGGTGAGCCAATTGTGTTAACTATATGTCTTAGAGAAATCCCATTTTTGTGAATTTTTGGTAGTCCATAAATTCTTGGGGTGATCTCACCACTAGGGATCAATCACTTTTTTATTCTTTCATCTAAGCTAGAGTTCTTGATGGCTTTCTTTACTTCTCTTGTAATCCTTGTGATAGGGTTATTGGTAAGATTTCTATAGCTACCACTCTGGGTAAGGTGTTCGATCATTTTAGTGTTATAATCTTCTTGATTGATAACCACTACAACTCCACCCTTATAAACTCTAAGTATAGCTAAGTTTGAATTGTTCCCGAGGTTTTTTAGGGCTAGGAATTCTTTGTTGTTGATATTACTCTTTGGAGGTTTCAATCTTCTGAGGATAACAGTGCATGACAATGCAGTATTGTCTAATTCATTCCTTGTCCTTGTCAACTAAGTTTTTAATACTATCCTCAATGCAACAAATTGTGTTATCAATCAGAATGGAGGTGGGAGAAATTGCAAATTTTAGCACTTTTTCAAGAACGCTTAGCTCGTCTTTGTCCAGTTCATGTGAGGAGCGGTTAACAACCTTTTTTACATTGGTGTTGTTATTGCTAACTTTTTTAATGTTTATCAATCAGTCCAACCTAGTTTTTTTCCTGGTGTGAACTACACAGTTCTCTTTATCAGCTTTAAGAGATGTTATCGCGTCAATCATTTTCCAAAGTCCAGTTTCAAGTGTAGTTTAAGTGTGGTTTTAGATAGGTTATATAGGGCATATCTGGTTATCTTGATTTCTCCTTTAATTATGGAGAGCCTAGCCTGTGAAATGCTACACTGTTCCATTTATTTTTCATTTTATGATCAATGCACACAAAGTTTGGTAAAATAGGTAGTTGTTTTCCCTTTATATTGTCACCTTTCTTGCATTTTAACCCAAGTTTTCTATATGGGGAAGAGCTCTATGACAATGAAAATTTCAAGGTGCCTATTAATGGCCATGAACACCACCACTCTTGTTTCCAGTTTATGAACCGAGAGGCATCCAATAAGATATTTGGATATGTAGTCTAAGAATCTCAATTATCAATGGATCCTTCAATTTGGCTATATTATTTTCTATCAGGAGTGTTAGGAATAGAATCATGGAGCAATAATAAAAGAAACAAATCAAAATGAACATGGAAATAAAATACAAAAGAACACAATACAAGAAAGACATTGATATATGTGGTTCACCCGATATGGGTTACATCCATGGAGAAACAACCAGTCCTTCCTTTAGAAAAATGAAGGGATAACACCTACCAGACATCCACTATAACCTCCACTTCACTCTCTCACAATATCCTCTCTCGACCACAATACTCTCTCTCATTATATTAAATTCAACATTACAATACAATATATACATTTTTTTGGAATCCAAAATCCATAATTCATTGATTTGGATTAGACTAAAACCTTAATTCCTTAACTAGAATTAGAAAAATATGGGCCAGAAAACCATGTGCCAAAATTGTCGAAAACAAATGCAAAAAACCACCCAAGTTTTTTGCTCGGGGGCTCCACCCTGCCTGTGACCCCCCCACTACACCCAGTGTAACATAATAACATATGGGGATAATCATGCAAAGAATATAACACAAATCCCCACAAGGGATTATGATCCAAATGAAGCTGAAACAAGACCTTTGAATTAGGAAGATAATTGGGCTCCACAACCAACAATCTCCCACTTGGAGATTGATTACAACAACTCCACTGCTACTACACATACTGGACTATGCTCCAACTTTAGACTTGACAAGTTTCTCATCTTCACAATCATGATTGAAGGCCATCTGAAATTGAGAAACAACTTAGTTTCTCCCTGCTTATTGTCTTTGTTAACATGTATGCAAGATTCTGGCTAATGTGTGTCTTTTCCAACTTCAATTGTCCATCTTCTAAAATTGATCGTATGAAATGGTACCTGATTTGTATATGTTCAATCTTAGAATGGAAGGTTGAGTTATTTACAAGATGAATGGCACTCTAGTTGTCACTATACAACCTATTATTCCCCTGCTTCTTTCCCAATTCCTCCATAAATCTTTGTAACCAAATATTCCCTTTACTAGCCTCTATAGCAATGACATACTCTGCTTCCATGGTTGAAAGTGCAACAACCTTTTGCAATTTCGAAATCCATCTTAATACTATTCCACCTATGGTAAAAACATTCCCCGTGGTGCTCCTCCTGCGATCTATATCACCTGCCATGTCTGCATCAACATGTCCCTGTAGAACAATGTTTGAACCACCAAAACATAATGCCTAAGTAGCAATACCTCTCAAACAACTGAAAAACCACTTTACTACCTTCCAATGCTCTTTACCTAGATTTTTTATATACCTACCCAACTCCCACTACATGTGAAATATCTATCCCTGTACACACAATCAAATACATGAAGCTTCCAACTACCAATGAGTACAAAACAATAGACATGTATTTTATCTGCTCCCGTGTCTTTGGACACATCTCCTTATTCATTTTGAAATGGTTTTCCAAAGGTGTACTAACTATTTTTTCATCTTGCATTTTAAATCTTTCCAACACCTTCTCTATGTTCTCACCCTAAGATCACGTTAATTTGTGATTTTTCCTATCTCTTGTTATTCTCATGCTGAGGATTTTGCTTTGCAACACCCAAATCCTTCATCACAAATGAATTAGCTAATTTTATTTTGAGTACATTTATATCCTACATGTTAGACCCTGCAACAAGCATGTCATCTACATACAATAACAAGATAATATAGTTTCCATTATCTAGTCTCTTAAAATAAATACAATGGTCAAAATGACATCTACTATAACCTTGTTCTATCATAAACCTATCAAATTTCAAATACCACTGCCTTGGTGCTTGCTTTAGGACGTACAATCTCTTTTCAACCTACATACTAATTTCTCCTTCCCTTTGACCTCATACCCCTATGGTCGTTGCATATAAATCTTTTCCTCCAAATCCCCATGGAGAAAAATTGTCTTTATTGTTGGGCATGTGTTATATTCTTTGCACGACTAGCTATAGTCTCTGCTACGTTGCACCGGGCACACAGGGGGGTTTGAGGGGGGTGATAGCCCCCCTACGCAAGGGTTCGGGGGCAACACCCTTGAGAATTGTTTTTACCTTGGGAAACGTGTCACATTTTTGCCTTGTTTTTTATGTTGCCTCAATTTTCGTGTCCATTGTTGGGTGTTTTTTCAGCACATGGTTTTTTCCGATGGTTTTCTATTTTCGATAAGGAATTAGGGTTGTTGACTAATCTAGGTCATTGGGTTATGGTTTTGGATGTCGTTGGCTCCTATATGTATATTGTATTGTAAACAAGGTATCACTGTGAATGAATATAGAATATGTTGGTTTTCCCAGTTTGGGTTTATAGGGGAAAAATCTATATGTAATGTGTGTATTTTCCATTGTATCTTTTTTGTTCTTTTATTGAAAATATATTTGCAGTAAAATATTGTACAAGGTTAAAATATACATTTGGTATCAGAGCTTTGTTAGATTTAGGGGCACGCCTTTGTGGTCAAGGGTTTGGATCGAGACTGTGATAAGCCTTGTTACAGTGAGAGATCTATGGTATTGTTTTTTCAGGTGAAAAGAAATGGCGAGCAATTTGAAAATGGAGATCGAGAAGTTTAATGGGAAAAGTTTTGAGTTGTGGAAGATCAAGATGGCAGATCTGTTGGTGGACAGAGATCAATGGATCGCAGTGGATCCAAGTACTGCAACTATAGGAACTTCAACATATGACTGGAAAAAGTTGGATCGTAAGGCGAAGAGCACAATCTGACCATGTCTCTCAGATTCAATATTACAAAATGTGTCAGAGGAAGCTACAACCAAATATTTATGGGATAAGTTGGGGAATTTGTAATAGTCTAAGTCCCTAGAAAATAAACTATTCTTGAGAAAGAAGTTGTATAACCTGAGGATGAAAGATGGAGACTTGGCGGTAGATATTTTGAATGCCTTCAATACTATGGTAAGTCAGTTAGTATCTCAATGCCTTCTGAGATTAAAATTTCATATGAAGATAAGTGTATTAGTTTATTGTTCTCTTTACCAAACTCGTGGGATAGTATGGTTGTGGCCATAGGTAGTAATACAACTGCCTTGAAGTTTGATGAAGTGGTCTCATCCTTGTTGTCAGAGAAGATGAGACAAAAGAATATGGAAGGACAGAGCACATATGCATTATTTGCAAGAGGACGCTCCCAGGAAAGAAATAGATCTAACTCCTCAAGTGGGAGATCTAAATCTAAGGGTAGATCTAAATCTCATGGAAATTTTGTAAAGGTATGTTGGAGATGTGGAAAAGAAGGGAACTATAAGAAGCAGTGTAGATCCAAAGTTGAGAAAAAGAAGGGATCTGAAGAATCTCCTTCTATAGAAGAAAATACCTCCAAGGAAGAAAGAGGGCATGTGTACTTGGCTTCTTCAAGCACACATGCAAATCATGAGGCATGGTTGGTTGACTCAGGTGCATGCTTTCATATGAATCCCCACAGGGAATGGTTATGTGAATATGAAAAGTATGATGGAGGTAATGTTTTCCTAGGTGATGACTCGACAACCAGAATCATAGGTCCAGGAAAATTCAAGTTGAGGCTCATATATGGAAGGATTAGAACACTACCTGGTGTTCTGCACATCCCAAGATTGGCCATAAATTTGGTTTATGTAAGAAAAATGGACGATGAAGGGGTAAAAACAATATTTGAAGAGGAAACCTATAGGATGGTTCAAGGAGCCATGGTGTTGCTGAAGGGAGTTCGATTTGGAACTATGAGTAAGATGCAATAAAGTACTATTAATGATTAATAGATAAAAAGATGAAGAACCCTAGCCGCGTGCACAGGCAGCCTCGGCCCTCTCGGCGGCCAGGCTTAGCTTGACCGGCGCTCCAGATCTTTGTTTTTTGGATGCTCTCGCTGCCAGCAACGGATCTGGCTCAAGGGCGGTGTTCTGAAGGTCGCGACCCTCTTTCCGGCGCCCTGTGCCTCCTGCGTGGACTGAGTAACATCGGATCGGTGTTTCAGCGCGTGGACTTGGTGTACAGAGACGCGATTCGTCCCTCCAAGATTTGCATGCGTGATTGCCGCTGCGACTGGACTTGCTGGAGGTCGACGGCCTGCTACAATGGCCCCAGATCTGCTTGGCGAGAAAGGAAAAGCCCGATTGGAAGCATTCAAAGCGTTGGTCCGCTTGGCAGGACCCAAATCCAAGCCGTCTCTCCCGTCTAAGTTTATCAAGAAGATGGAGGAGATCCCTTCTCTGGAACTATCTCCAGAGGAGCCTTGCAAGCTTGCCCTCCATCTAGCAGACAAGGCCCTCATCGGAAAGTTTACAGGGTTATGGCCTAGCCCCAAAACGGTGGAGGCATGGACGAATGATCGTTGGAAGCCGCTAATACAGGGAGACGTCCCTCTGCTAGCCGTAGGCAGGGGTTTTTTTGTCTTCAGGTTCTCGAGCAAAGAGGACTGTGATCTAGTGTTCAAATCTGGACCCTATTTTATGGGGTCAAGAGGACTGTTCTTGGCCCCCTGGACTCTTGACTTCAACCCCGAAGCCGAGATCACCGCAGCCCCTGTCTGGGTTAGGCTGCCTCACCTTCCCTTGCATCTCTGGAGGAAAATTTCTCTGAAGGACATTGGAAATAAGCTTGGGCGTTTCCTGGACAGGGCGGAGCCGAAAGGGGACTAGTTTACCTGCGCTCGCATTTGTGTTGAGGTTAACCTCGAGAAAGGTCTTCCGAAAGCCATTAAGCTCTCCCTGGGGGNGCGACCGTGTCTGAAATCGGGGGGGGAGGGGCCGAATCCTCACCCCCAGGGGCGGCCATGGCCGTCGCTGGCTGCAAACGCGTACCCGAGGCAGACTTCCCCGAACCCTAGCGCATCCACACTTTCCATAGACTTATTTATTAACAAGAATTGTTTAGGATATTTATTGGAAAGCATGACCTTAATGATATTTCAGATGAGCTAATTGAAACTTACATTAGAAGAGGGAGATCATAAATTTGTTTGCTTTTCTCGATGACAATGAACAATTTGTCCATATGTTGATTCATGGAAAATCCATATTATCCACTGCAGTTGTCCTTGAATGCATTTGGATCCTTCCCATTATCATATTTGTACATCTTAGCCAAATTGAAAATGGTTAAATCTCTTACGTAGTTATATTAGAATTCACATACTCTACTTTATAATCTTGATTATGTCATTATTTGACCCGTGTTAGGTTCCCATAGTAATTGTGCTTTATTAATAGGTAGAAAATTGGTGGTTAATGACCCACTCGATTCATTATTAGTAAGTTTTATTTCTCGTATTTTTAAATAGTTTATATAGCTAGCCCCCTGCAATTTCTAGTGTGTATGCTCTCATATAAATCCTAGTAATTTATAGATTGTAGATGCTATAGGCGATGAGGTAGTTACCCTTCAGGGTTATGCTGACATTGTTAAAATATTTTACTAGAAGACATTATGCAATTGTATTTCATTGTTTTTCCCCATTTTCTTGTTATGTCATGTCTTGTAATGATTATTTTAACCCTATACAATGAGTATTTTATGTCATGTCTGGTTATATTTCCATAACCCTGTATACTGAGTATTTTATGTGCATTTGGGGATTTGGTTTCCCGTTATGTTATGCCATGTTTGGTTATATTTTCTATAACTCTGGTTTGAGGACATATATGGAGACAATATTCAACACATGGGATTATTTTTACTCCGGTATTGAGTCCATCGCTCTCATCTTTAATAGTAGATGATGGATTTGATCTTTCTCGGCTGCAATTTGCCCGAATTGATGGATGAGGCGACCAAAGCAAGTTTCCTTTCTTCCTATGCCGCTACCGATATCCATAGTTATGCTGTCGGTGGGTTCACTGGTCTCGCCTTGCTATGCTCCTCTGGAATATTCTATAGGATATGCATTTGCACAAGATTTAGTACATAGTAATATGTTCATGAAGATACTTGGTGTATTGGATGTTTGGTTATAGTTAAAAACTCTGAACATCCATTAAGTCACTGATATGTGAAGATTGTTCTGGTTTATGCAAGCAGAGAAATAATCTACAATTGTACGATTATTCACTTAAAAATTACACAGTTGCAGTGAATTTTTTGCAAAGTGCATTTGTGATTTCTATCACCAAGAAATGGGAACCTATTTTTCTCTGTGATTTATTCTGATTTTGGTATCTTGAATTATATAAAATAAATAGACCTTTTGTTATTGCAGGCTGGGTGTACACCGTGGGGTGGGGGCTGCTTCACATGTGCTTGTATTACAGAATTAGATTTTGTTTAATAATACTGAAATAGGAGCTAGTGTTGTAAATTCATAGGTATAGGGGGGGTTCCTTTGTCTCCTCATTCCATTTTCTTTAGACTTCTATGCCCTCATAAAGAAAATGGAATGTTAGTATTAACAACCAATAGGTTGGCATGGATTTTTCTATCATACATTCTATTTTCCTATTTGAGATTTATAGCAAGGTTTGGCACATTTTCTGATTTGCCTGTCCAAAGTGAGGCAAACTTGAATGGAGTTTATACATCATGTGAGAGAAGTGTGTAGGCTTGAGTTTTATGTATGCTTGATTTAGCGTTTATAGTAAGACTATATCGTCACTTACTCAAACTACTATTTGGGAACCTGTATTTCATTCGTTTCAAAGTATGCTCACCTTTTCCCAACTATTTTTTCATACAAGTACATACTAATGATTAGTTTTTCTTCTGATACTTTGTTTGAAAGATATTCCATTTACACTGGGTTGGTATATGCACTGAAAACTTGAAAAACTTCAGTCACATTTTGCTAGTATTTTTAATTGTGAGGATTAGGTTGAATTTTAGAGTATCATGGAGACAAGCAATCAACAAATTAGCATCAAGCTATCATCCCTTTTTGAGCGAAGATTCTGATTGTGAGTTACATATCAAATGCCATTTGATTTGATGGATTTGCAAATGTGCTTTGATGTTGGCGCCTTAATTCACAATGCACATGATTCACAAGTCATTGACCAGGTCAACAACTGTAATGTTGACGATGTCGATCGAGTCATCAACCCTCTATGTAGGGTTTGAATGATTTGCAAGCATTTCTATTGTTGCTGATGTATGTAGTTTCTGGACAATGATTAGATCAGATCAGGTCATTTGGAATTTTTTTTTCAATCATGAATGCACTAGTTGCATTTTGAAGTTTTGTTGTAATGCTCAAAACCTTAGTGTCTAATTGGCTAGTTTGAAGGCTTGCATATTATTACAGTCGAGGCGGTCGACAATGGTTTGCATGCCAATGTGATAGTAGATTTCTCTTTTTTGGTGCTCTTTCTTAATACAGTTGTTAGACGACCTTATCCCAATGGAAAACCCCTTGTTGCTAAACAACATTTCTTAATAAATGCGGTATCAAGAAACTGAAAGATTGAAGGTTGCTTATATAATAGGTGCTCTGCATTAAAAATATTATTTTTCTTTTGCTTCACACCACTTGTTGCTAAACCACATTTCTTAACAAATTCGATATCAAGAAACTGGAAGATTGAAGGTTTCTTAGCATAATTTTCGAAGCTTATATAATAGGTGCTCTGCATTTACATTGTTGATTGTTCAAACGATTTCTTAATTCCCAAATAGAGATTGAATAGAATATTGTATGCATATTATTTCCCTGTGGTCCGTAATAACATTCATTCATTATGAGGATAGCAACAATTTCGGTCTTATTTTTTTTATATTTATGGAAATAATTTCCACCCTCATGAAAATTTCAGAGATAAGAATGCAAAATAGGGCCCCAGTTTACTCACAATGATTTAATGATAGATTATTTGTTTGTTATGACGTGCTATGTTTTATATGCAAATATATTTATGATAAATCTGTTTATTTTTTATGTTAGCACATTTATTTTGGATACAAAGAACGTCTATCTATGATGCTTTGATATAGTTCATTTTTTAGTAGTAGATCCTTGTTTTGTTAATTTTAAATAATAAAAATTATGGTTGGCACTCAACTTTAGTAGTAGATATCTCTTTTGTTTCTATTAAAAGTTTAAATAATAAAAATTATGGTTGACACTCAATACAATTTATATAATAGGGGCTCTGCATTTACACTGTTGATTGATAAGAAACAAAGTGGCACAACGAATCCATTCTTAAAATAAAAATCCATTCAAATTCGTCGTTGTTAAGTTGTTGTTCACTAACAACATGAAGCCAATCACTGCATGCATATCCTATATTGTATATGCTCATTTGGTATTGGTGACCGGTTGGGAATGAAAGGGCTATCAACTACGAATCTAATGGATGTGACTCACTCACTCGATTCCTTCTCATCTCGTACCTTCTTCCCGTCTTGTACCGTGTTGGGTATGCTGGTCATTCACACTAGTTTATCCAACATCTTATACCAGAGCTAGAGATCCTACATTCAACAATATAAACGTTGAACAAAGTAGTTGAATGACTATTATGAAGGAAAACTCAATAAAAGCTGCTATTTAGATCTTGTGACTTCAAATTTATATGGAATTATATTTTATTAAAAAACAAAACTTGTTTAAAGGAAATACCTCCTTCACTAAAATGAAAGCATCCAGCCAGAAGATTGATTCGAGCATCCATGACAATGTAACTCATCATCGGTTTGAATAATCTGTCTGATTACACTATCAATAATTCATCCTTGGTCAAAACAAAATCAAAATCGTATATAAGATGGAAAACGAAAGGTCGTGGGTGCGGCGTAGTGGTAAGGTCGGTCATGTAATGACGGTCAGGTATCGGGTTCAAACCCGAACATGGGCGTTGCTCGCTGCCTAATTAACCGTTCTGAGCCAAGCTCACCACCTTAGTAATAAGTTAAATCCGATAGGAAAAAAAGAAGAAGATGAAGAACCCTAGCTGCGCGCACAGGCAGCCTTGGCCCTCTCGGCGGCCAGGCTTAGCTTGACCGGCGCTCCAAATCTTTGTTTTTTGGATGCTCTCGCTGCCAGCAACGGATCTGGCTCAAGGGCGGTGTTCTGAAGGTCGCGACCCTCTTTCCGGCGCCCTGTGCCTCCTGCGTGGACTGAGTAACATCGGATCGGTGTTTCAGCGCGTGGACTCAGTGTACAGAGACGCGATTCGGCCCTCCAAGATTTGCATGCGTGCTTGCCGCTGCGATTGGACTTGCTGGAGGTCGACGACCTGCTACAATGGCCCCAGATCTGCTTGGCGAGAAAGGAAAAGCCCGATTGGAAGCATTCAAAGCGTTGGTCCGCTTGGCAGGACCCAAATCCAAGCCGTCTCTCCCGTCTAAGTTTATCAAGAAGATGGAGGAGATCCCTTCTTTGGAACTATCTCCAGAGGAGCCTTGCAAGCTTGCCCTCCATCTAGCAGACAAGGCCCTCATCGGAAAGTTTGCGGGGTTATGGCCTAGCCCCAAAACGGTGGAGGCTTGGACGATTGATCGTTGGGAGCCGCTGATACAGGGAGGCGTCTCTCTGTTAGTTGTAGGCAGGGGGTTTTTTGTCTTCAGATTCGCGAGCAAAGAGGACTGTGATCTAGTGTTCAGATCTGGACCCTATTTTATGGGGTCAAGAGGACTGTTCTTAGCCCCCTGGACTCTGGACTTCAACCCCGAAGCCGAGATCACCGCAGCCCCTGTCTGGGTTAGGCTGCCTCACCTTCCCTTGCATCTCTGGGGGAAAAGTTCTCTGAAGGACATTGGAAATAAGATTGGGCGATTCCTGGACAGGGCAGAGCTGAAAGGGGACCAGTTTACCTGCGCTCGCATTTGTGTTGAGGTTAACCTCGAGAAAGGTCTTCCGGAAGCCATTAAGCTCTCCCTGGGGGATTGGTGCCATATCCAAGAGCTGGACTACGAACATATTCCTTTTAAGTGCCTCCGGTGTCATGATTACGGTCACTTCGCAAGAAGCTGCCCCAAAGCCTCTGAGGAGTCGGGTCTAGTCAAAGAAGATGAGTTTCAACCCGTACCGAATCAGCGAAGGCAACCAAGGCGAAATGGTCCACAAGCCCACAACAATTCCGAATGAAGAAGCCAAAGCAACATCAACTCTTACAATATTAGGAAGAGGAGGAGGAAGTGAAACATTCAACATTGAGCGTGAAGCTGACGCAAAAGCATAAGCATGTCAGGTTAACGTTTGGGCACATGAACAACTTATCTAAAATATGGAATATGACATCTACGTTGCTTCTAATCTCAACCAAATCTGTTATACATAACAAATTAGGAAATGCGATGCATTAAGATTTTGCATCCATCCCGTTCTTTGAAATTGACTTCAAAATCTAGGAATCTGAAATTTTAAAATCTAATTTTCAGGTACGGAATGTGGAGTGATTGATAGATGGATTGTGAATTCCTTCCCCACCGGATGTACGTCATTTGTTTACGTGTTCAATAGATGTCATCTATCCTCTAAATTGGTATCTTGCATAACATTTGGCTTCACAATAAACTTTGAATTATTCAATGAACTTTCATTGAATAATTCAATGAGGCAGGGACTAGCTGCTTTGCAACTATTTCCCTTGTTTAAATATATTCTCGTTAAAATGGAAGCATGGACAAAGGTGACACACTCTTTCATCCCACGGTGTTTTAGGAATTGACCAACGCCTAGTTTCACTTTGGAGCTCGTGAGAATTTGTTCTTATCTTAGCAATGCTTATTTTTTCTTTACACTTGGAAAAACAGATAGATAATTTTGATCTTCTAGATTAAGGTTGATTACATACTTATAATACCTAAATTTTCTTTTTTCCTCTAACTCTTTATCATACCACATTTTCTCCTTAATTTTTGATTTGAATTTTTTTTTAATAGTATCTTTATTTTGCAAAATGGTGTCTTTCATGATTCCCCAATAGTTTAGCCAAAACCGTGCATCTTTATGCCATCCTCGCTTGAGTCTATGGTGGTTATGACTCGATTTTGAAGAAATTTTAGGAAGCCTCTTGTCTTCCATGTTGTTTATGTTGTTCTTATACATTACATATCTAGTCATAGCCATGCGCTCAATGGGGGAGAGGCTTGTTTCTAAGAGGAGGATGGGATAGGGTGTATTTCCTTTAATTTTGAGATTATAGGTTATAAATTCTTTTGTATTTTCTCTTCTCCAGGATTCACGAGAGATACTACAGCCCCAAAATTCACATCCATTAATAATAACATGTGTAACAAGAGTCTCAAAGAGGAGTTTCTTCTTATCCCAACTCCAAATATCAGTTGATTTACAATTGTTTTCAAGCCCATAATAAGCTTTCCATCCCCCAATAATCCTTTTATCAATGATATAATTCCAATTGAGCTTGTGGTGAATATCAATTCCAAGATATTTGTATGAAGTGAGTTCCTCCAAGTTGTTGTTTTCATATACAAAGGTATCATAAGGGATCTTATTGGATTTAATAATCATGACCTCAGTCTTATCAATATTAATAGTCATATCCATATTGGAGAAAAAATCCTTGAGGATTCTTAGTTGGTTTTAAAGATCATGGGGACTCATTGCCATACGAACGATATCATCGACATAAAGAATAAGATTGATGATTATACTAGTGAGAGTAGGGTCAACACAACTTGTTTTTTCCAAGCAATATTCTAACTTGTCAATGTATATGCCAAAAAGGGTAGGGGACAAGGGACAACCTTGTTTGACTCTGATATTGCAGTTAATCTCTTTTGACCAACCCTCAATGGTTTTAAACTTAGCAATAACATTCACATACATCCTTATTGAAACATCCCTCAACTCGAGAGGAACTTTTATCTCTTCCAACCTATTCCAAAGGTTTTTCCTAGGAATCATGTCAAAAGATTTTCTAAAGTCAACAAAACAACAAAACATATTGGTTTTGGTATTGTGGAAATCCTCTGCAATGATCCTAAAGGTAACAAGATGGTCCACAGTTAAATGATATCTCCTAAACTCGGCCTAGCCTTTAGCTCTTTTACTGCGACTTTCTAGCCAAAGGTTATTCTTTTTCCAAAATAATTCCATAAAGCTTGGCTAAAATCAGGCTAATCATAATGGTCCTATAATTAGAAGGAATGTTTCTATCCCCATTTTAAAATATAGGAACAATGAGGCTTTGCGTCCAGGGTTTAGGGAAGCCCTGCTTGATTGCTAAATTGAAGATCTTGTGTATGTGAGGGATAAGGATAGACCCTCTGATTTTAAAAATTTCATCTTGGTAGCCTTCAATGTCCTTAGATTTCCCATTTGCAAGTTTCTTAACCCCGAACTATAATAAATAATGTAAGGATATTAACAATTTCTACCTTTAACTCAAATTTAAATCAATAAAATTTAAGTTTTTATTGTAATTAATATTATAATATTATATTATTTATATTTAGATACCATTTCATTGTCATGTTCATTTTTTTAATCGAGGTAATAGTTATATTTATCTTCTTGTTTCTTAAGGACACATTATTAAGGAAAAAAATTAGGAATTAAATTTTGTCATTTTACTAATTTTTTCAAAATAAAATTCCAAAACCATTTTTGTCAAAAACAAATTCTAAATTTTATAGGATAAAATCATTTATTTAAAAAAATTGTCAAAATTTTCTAAAAACTATATAAAATCCTTAGAAATTTAAATATTTTTAGAAAACATTGTCAAACTTTTTATAGTTGTGTTGATGGGCGTAAGTGACACACCGTTAACTGGAAGGTTAGATCCAGACCGGGGTTGTGTAATTAACCCAAGCCGTTTGGTATGATTTGACCCGACGAGTTTAATGGCTCCGTTAGCCAATTAAAGTCCTAAAAACAGTAAAAGAAATAAACTAATCTAAAGATATGATTCTAACAAATGATATATTGTACTTACTAATGTTTATTAAAAAGAAACGTGAATATACAAATGATTATAAACAATATATATACAATTAACAAGGTTTACTTGAAATCTTGCGAAAATGAATGTTCATGATAATGTTTCAAAATAAGATAAAGTAAGAACATACATCTTTTTGTTTTTTTAATGTTTAAAGATTTTAAACTAAGAAATACTAAGAAAATACAATTGAAACAATGACACAGAAACAATTAAAGCTAATTAATACAATCATCGTCTCATTCATATATAAACAAATTTGAATAAAAGAAAACAATGCATCTACTAACCTCTCACTGATTAGCAGTACTAAGCTAAATTCATCTCTCTGTATTGTATGAGCTCCTCTTAACCCGTGTCAAGTGTAAACCTATGACAAAAGCAAGCATAATACTTCCTGAATAAATTTAAGGAAGTGTTTCATATTTTGGAGCGAGTTTATAACGACAAAAAGACAAATAATTATATATCTTGTGATCTTGAAATGTCCAATAACTGAAAATGAAAGAAATTCCAATTCTCAGGAATGGTGTTACCAGCTATCTAGCATCAGATGTAAACTCAAAATACTTGAATAGATGATTAGTGACAGATATAAACTAAACCAAAAGATAATGAACAACATAAATAAAAGCATGATATAAAATATTATGTGCAGAACTCACTAAAGCTAATTCGACACAGATAACATTTCACATCAAGAAATTACATGAGAAGACAATGAAAAAACATTGCAAAGTCTACACACGACGAAAGCCAAAGAGTAAATTGCTTTCTCATATAGTTTCAACAAAATATGTTCATCATATGGTACAGGAAAAACTTTTGGGATAATAGACTCTTAAATATTGAAAAAATTAATATATAAATGATATCAATTAACCATGTATTGATAAAATAGACTAAAGCTATTTTAAATCAATGCATAATCAATTATTCAAAGAATATGAAGATATTATAATGAAAATAAAACCATTTTACTCACAGGACAAAAACCATTAAGCAACTTGAAATTCCATATTCTTCTTTGAAAATATTTATCCATTCTCCCAAAGATTCCAACCATCCTTTACTCTATTTGAAAAGAAAAAAGTTTACAAAATAAATAATATAGAAAAGAGAAAGGATAAAAATCCTCCTCTGAATTTCTTGGATCTCTCTGGCTCTAAACTTTCTCATATATTTATACAGTGAATGAATAGTTTGGGCGTCCTAATAATTTCTACCACCTGAAATTTTCCTCGTAAAGAGACACAAATATCTCTCAAACCGTGCATTTGTTTGGGAAAATTCTCACTTGAGGCTAAATGGGTCCATTCTGGAGATGGGTTTTCAACTGTTTCTTCAAATTCCTAACGGTTTGTCTGATTCAAGTCCCACAAAATCGTCTGTATGTTCTTGAACGCATTTCCAAATCTTATCTGTTGTTCATAATTTATTTGCAACAATCCAATATTATTTTTGGATCAATTATCTTTAACGTATTTAGATAATAAAATCAAGCCATGATCAGATCTGTACCAAATAATTGATAATAGAAACTTGTGAAACAAAAAGAAACCTAAATTTGTGAATAAAACAAAATCTAGAACAATAAAATAAAAAAAATGAATTTAAAATAACTATAAGTTCTAAACAATCATTGTTTATATTTTCCTTTCAAATATGATCTTAAAATTCTAGAAGCTTCAAATTGATGGAGAGGAGAAAAATATTAATTTTGGGTTTTCACAAAATCAAACAAATGATAGATAATTCTTTTTTTTATTATTTTATTTTTATTTTGAAATGAGATGCAAACTAACAAAATAATTTAATTAATTAAACCTACCAAATGATTTTGTAAAAATGATTATTAATGAGCAAAAGACGAAAACATAATCATAATTTAAACGAAAGTAAAGGTTGATAAAAAATAAGGTTTTTGTTTAAATTAAGATTTCTATGTTCGTCTCTCCCTCATTCAAATTTGATCAAATGTCATAGAAAATATGTGTCATAATAAAAACTCTCAAATTATGAAGCTCGTCCATCAACATTAAAACTCTGTAGAAAGCAAAACGAAATGGCATTTAAATTTCATGAAATTCAAACAAAACAAAACAAAAGAATATAAAATCAAACCAACCTCGAAACAAAGAAAACCAATACCAATCCAATCAATTCAAAGGGAAACAAACGAAGAATCCAAGTAAAATTTTGAGGGACCCTAGATTTTGATTAAATAAAAAGAAGGGGGTTGTTGGGGCCCAACAAGTTGGCATTTTAAAAACTAATAAAATTCACAAAGGTTTATAGACTTTAAGATAACTGTGGATCCTATAGTGATGCCGACGCCTGCTCCCTACACAACCCGCAGGTCAGAAGGTCCGCGTCAGCACATGGTCTTTCCTTTTTTTACACGGCCCGAAGGACTCTAACCGATTATTCTATTTCCCTATCGGGAAACCTGCACCCACAACAACCTCTCACGGGATCCCTTCTTTACACTCGAGGGATCGGATTTCGCGACTTTGCGAGGTCAGTGGTCGAGCGTTGGACTCTCGAATTCCTGAAACCCAACAACAGTCAACACTGACCCTTTCCTTCTCCTTTCGGGATTTTCCCTATCGCGATTTTGGCAGTCGCGATGTCGAACAACTTGTCTCACCGACTCCCGATTCCCAATTTGCCGAAACTCCGATATACTCACGAATTTGACTTTTCAACGCCCCGTCACCTTCGTCGAGATTTCGGACGTCGCGGTATCGCGAATCCTGATGCAAATGTTTCGGGACTTCTCTCCACGAAACTCCGAAACGACGTGCCACCTGTCCCCGACTGACTTTTTCGTACCCCACACAATTACACTTAGTTGTTGGCATATCACGTGTCAGAATATCGCGATTCCCGTTGCAATATTTACGGGACTTCCACCCACGAAACCCTGATATGGGATTCCACGTGTAGATCCCACGACCCTTATGGCTCGGATCAACGGTCCTGCCCCTCCTGAGCTTTGAACCCTTAGGAATACTCGCGGTAACTCCCCTGCTTCTCCGTGAGATCTGACGGCTCACGGAAGTTCGCGAATCCTCCTTAGAGAATTCTGACCGTCCGTTCTTGATTTGAGAACCTCTGCACAACTGACTAAGCTACTTGTCTCTGCGGAACTCGTCCTTCTGCACACAAACTTACGACGCCTCTTGCAAACTTCAAGGTACTTGACCTTTTTCCCGCCTCCAACGACCTTTAGAAGACTTCAGATCCTTCTGAACTGTCTTCAGTTTCGAGTCTTAAGGAAGACTCTTGCGCGCACTCCTTGCGGCAACCTTCAGACACTTCCAAGTGCTGAATTTCCTTTGACCCTGCGCACACCTGCAACAACAGTCTCAAAACACTTCACTCAGGTCCACAACCTTGGAACTTCGCTCAGCCTACGTACCCCGTTATTCGGCTCCTGTGCCTATCTGCACTTCTGAATGAACGAGAACAAAAGATACCCTATCTGAACCCCTTGTCAACGCACTCCTTGCAGACACTTCAACTGCACTCCTTGCAGGAACTCTGGCTCAGGTAGAGAAACAATTGAAACTCATTCCTACTTCCTTTCAGACTTCAAACTCAAACATGAAATCATATACACAACATATAAATCAAATGTATAACATGAAGCAAACATTCATGAGCATATCATTCAACATCAATACACAGAGAACAAACACGAAACCATGAATTTGAATCAAACTCTTTCTATTAATCCAAATATCTGTACATGAGTGTTCTTACACAACTCTCTGCATGCTCTTGCTCTTCTTCTCATGCTTCTGATCTTTTTTTTTTTACAATACACAATGAGGGTGTCTATATCCCGTTTCCCTCTTGCGCTATAAAACTGTCTAATCTAGAATTGAATTCTACCTACTTGCATTAACTACTTTAAATGCCTTCTATCTACTAAGGATGAGAGAAAATCGCTCAAGGTCCATTTACATTATACAAGTGCACTTCATTAAATTGCCACATTTATGTTCGCGCATCAACTCCAAGAGAAATTCAAAATTTGTGCTGGCTTGTCCAGCTGTCCTTCGCTTCCGCGCTGGCTCGCTTGATGTTGGAGATGCTCCTGCATCATTCTCCCTTCCTTGAAAATTTTCATGGGCTCCTGTCCATGAGTTCATGCACGTTCTGTCCATGCTTCTGTATCTCCGCTTCGTTCTCCCAACTGGCATCTTCAACTGGATGGTTTCTCCATTTGACCAGATACTCAAAGTATTGCTTTCGCCTGGTCTTCTTACTCACTTTTTTATCCAGTATGCACTCCATCTGCGGCTTTTCTGCTGCTGGCATTTGCTTTGTCCACTGGATCACTGGCTGCTCATCTCCAGTCTTTGCTTCCTCAGCTCTATGTGGGTACAAATTCGAGATATTGAATATTGGAGAAATTTCGATCCCATCGGGTAATTCAATCTCGTAAGCATTTGCCCCAAATTTCTTCAAGACCTTACATGGACCGATTTTCTTCATCTTCAGCTTATTATATGTTCCTCTCAGGAACCTTTCTTTCCTCAAATCTGCCAGAATCAAATCACCAACCTCAAACTGAAGTTGTCTTCTATGCTGATCGACTCTACTCTTATACTCCTGGCTTGAATTCAACAGTCGCTCCTTCACCTGGCTGTGAAGTTCCTTCATCACCTCTGCGAATTCTTCTGCACTAGCGCTCTTAGTTGAAATCTGTTATGAATCCTTCAACTCAGAAATTCCTCTCGGCTGCATGCCATAGACAATCCGAAATGGAATCTTCCCTGTTCTTCTGTTAACCGAGTCATTATAAGCAAACTCTGCCTGTGGTAATATGTTGTCCCACTGGCTGTGGTGCTCTGTTACCAGGCTTCTCAGCAAGTCTCCCATACTTATGTTCACCACTTCTGTCTGTCCATCCGTCTGAGGATGATAAGCTGAACTAAATGACAAGCTAGTTCCCAGCTTATTCCATAAGGTCCTCCAAAAATTCCCTATGAATTTGGTGTCTCGATCCGAAACTATGCTTCTTGGTAAGCCATGAAGTCGAATGACCTCTTTGAAAAATAGATTAGCAATGTGAGTTGCGTCACTGGTTTTTTGACATGGAATGAAGTGTGCCATCTTGGAAAATATATCCACCACCACAAAGATTGAATCAACACCTCTTTGTGTTCTTGACAACCCCAATATGAAATCCATGCTAATTGCATCCCACAACCTCTCTGGTATGGGCAATGGTTGATAAAACCCTGCATTCTGCTTCCTTCCCTTCAAATGCTGGCAAATTCTGCATCTGTCCACGAATCTCTTGACATCTACTCGCATTCCCGGCCAAAAATATGATTCATTCAGCTTTGCAAATGTCTTGTCGTGACCAAAGTGCCCTGCTAATCCTCCACTGTGTTTCTCGTTTAGAAAGTTCTCCCTCATGGAGAATTTCAGAATGCACAGTTGATTACCCCTAAAAAACAATCCTTCTTGGATCAAGTAGTCTATCCATCGGCTTCTATCCCTGAGAATTGGATTCTCAGCTACTTCATATGCCTCTTTAAAATCTGGATCATCAGCGTACATGTCCCTGATATCATCAAAACCCAACGTTTTGACTTTGAACTCCTGCAACAACAAACACTTCATGCTCAAAGAATCAACCACTTTGTTAGCAGTACCGGAAATATGTTTTATCACAAAAGTGAAATTCTGCATATACTCAACCCATTTGATATGTCTCTGGTTCAAATTCTCCTGTTGAGTCACAAACTGTAGTGCATGATTGTCACTGTATAAGACAAATTCCTTCGGGATCAAGTAATGTCTCCATTTCTTCAATGCTTGAACAATAGCATAGAACTCCTTATCATAAGTGGAGTATTTCACTTTCATTTCATTCATCTTCTCGCTGAAGTATGCTATTGGCCTGTCATCTTGGCTTAAGACTGCCCCGATTGCGAATCCACTTGCATCGCATTTCACTTGAAATGTTTTCTGGAAATCCGGCAACACCAAAACTGGTCGTTCTGTAATCTTCCTCTTCAACAGATTAAAAATTTTCTCAGCTTCTTCAGTCCAGTGAAAAGACTTGTGTCTTTTCTTCACTGTGTCCATCATCGCTGCGCTAATTCCACTGAAATTCCTGATGAATTTTCGGTAAAAACTAGCCAATCCGTGAAAACTTCTCACCTCAAAGATATTCTTCGGTGATGGCCAATTCTTGATTACCTCCACCTTGTCTGGATCCATCATCAACTCATTTGCATAAATAAAAAATCCCAAATAGATGAGCTCTGTCTTCATGAATGAGGATTTCTTCATTTTTATCAACAACTTCTCCTGCTGCAATCTCTGCATTACTGTAGCCAAATGCTTCAGATGCTCTGCCATTGTTTTACTGAAAACCAGTATGTCATCTAAATACACAATGACAAATTTTCCGATGAACTCCCTCAGGACTTCGTTCATCAATCTCATGAAGGTACTCGACGCATTTTTTAAGCCAAACGACATAACAAGCCATTCATATAACCCTTCGTTAGTTTTGAATGTTGTCTTCCACTCATCACCTTCTCTCATGC
>SNQJ01S0000986.1:289454-384595 GCA_010110895.2 Picea sitchensis
GTAGAGAAATGTTATCCTCATACTTAATTTCAAATTCTCCTTCTAACGTGTTTAACGATATATAAACTTATTATGATAACATCTGTGATGATGTGATGCATGGAGGAAGTAAGTTTTAATAATATATATCAGTCTTGTTGTGGAGGTGGAGGCACTTACAACTTTGACCTTATTCGTCTATGTGGGTCACCAGGGGTGTTAGAATGTTCAGATCCGACAACATACACAAATTGGGATGTAATACATCTCACTGAAACCACATACAAAACTGCTTCAGATTTCATTTTCAATCAACCCAACTATACCCAACCAACTTTCAACTCTTTGATTAGGAAAGCTTGCACAGGCTTAAGTATTGAATATACAGAGTAGGGAGACCTAGTGAGATTGAAATATGTTGTCGTTTAAAAATGTGAGAAGGCCCTTTTGTTTCTTTTATTTCTATTAATATGTTTTGTAATCCCAAATGGTGAATATACAAAATCAGAAACCCCAAACGAATGGAGAAAGAAACTATTTAGAACTCTTGGATTTTCTTAAGGTTGTTTTTATATTCTATTCTATTCATTTTTATTTTAGGAGTTTGTATTAGATTCTTCTAATACTAAAAGTTACATATACACACTATGTTAAATTGTTATAATGATTCTCGATTGAAAAACAAATATCTTACTTAATAAAGGAGTAACTATGGTAATTTATAGATTGATTGCATCTCTAGTAAAGAGTAGTTGGATTAGATAATAGTATAAGTCGTGTATGAATATATGAATAGCTAAAGATTGAATTTTTTAATTTAAATAAATGTGGCTTATGTCGTTCAAGCATGAATATATTCACAACAAATATTTTTGGTATTGTCTTAATGGGTCCTTTCACTATATAAAGGGTATGATAGCCAATGATAAATATATTAGTAGTTAACTAACCCATTTTGTTTTTTCCATTACCATGGTAGGACCAAATGCATTTAGTTTTTTTTTCAATCTACTCATGATCTGTTCGTTTTTATCTATTAAGATTTTATTTTTTATATCATCATTTTAAAATATGATTTTTTATCTTTCTTTATATTATAATAAAATACATTATTTGTGAAGATTATAATCTACTTGGTATCATTCATGGATCTATTGATTAAACAGAATATTGTAAATGTTAATTTGGGTCACGTGGACTACTAATTAGACAATACATAATCACATCATAAAGGGATAAAGGTATTAAAATTGGAAAAATAAAATAAAATCAAGGGGGTTTTTAATAATAGGCATCGATATAGTTATAGGTCGGTGGAGGGTTCGGAAATGGTGTAAATATACCATGGAATTCTTTGATCAGATTTGTTTTTCCTCTTTTGAACCTTTTCCATTGAAAATGATATCTACCCAAGAAACGAATCGAAAGGAAACCCCCGAAAAGCTTCCACTCCTAGGTTGTTTGTACGATGTTGCTTGACTCGATGGATCCAGGGAAGAAGAACGCCCAATGGCTACTCCAGAGTGATTTGGGGATAATGGGAGAACCAACCAAACAAAAACTACTATGATTATTCACGTAGGTTAATCATTTTTTAATCTTAAAACTCTTATGAGAGTCTATGGATGAGATGGTTATTGGAAAGGCTTAACATAATCCATTCCCCAACTCATTTGAATCTCAAGATAAATCTGCACGCCATTGGCTTTCATGGAGGTATTTTAATTTCAATCCATTTCTATACATGGATTGCGCTTTTAATTTTCTTAATGAATTTAAACAATTATCCCTTATTCAGGCTTCTTATTTTGCAATATTGATTCATCGTCCGGTGGGAAGTTCATGCACCAAAAAATACCATAGAAGGTTGTTATAGACCTCAATCTACATTCTTCAATTAATATTGATTGAAACTAACTTCTTTGTGGATATCTACAATAGATCAAAACTCAATATCTGAGCTTTTGAGGTGTGGATTCCACCCTTGGGGTTGCCAACAATGGGCATCCTATATTTTCTTAAAAGACTTTTGCAACTCTTATCGCTTAAGATTATCAATAGAATTATCCATTCCTAATATTGAACATAATCGTCTTCTAATCCTTTGCAAGTAGGCATAGAGCTTAAGTCATTGCCTTCATAATCAAGTTTTGTAGTGTGCAATGATTTTGTTTGAACAACACTTCGGCAAAATTTAAGCACCGAACAGACTTTCCATAACTGCAGGCACTCAAACCTTGTTGTAATAGGTTTTCTACCTATAACCTTGCAAAACATCAAGGTTCCACCTACATTTATGGAAAAATTATATGGTGATTAAGGTTTACCAGAGCTTCATTATTATCATCTTCTTGTTTGTACAAAGCTCCCCAACAATAGTGTACACTCTCTCCTCATCAAGATTTTCTGGGTAGTTTTCTTAAGGGTTTTGTTTTTGGTTATTTCTGGGTTATCCTCAAGGATTTATGGCCTCTAAACCAAGGTTTCTAGGATGTAGGCTGGGAGCTATTTTAGGAAACCATTTTCACACTTATGTGGGTGGTCAAGCCCTAGGTTTAAGTTTTGAAAATGGGCTCTGATACCATATGTAATGCCCTTACAGGCTTCATAGCTAAAGTAAATTTGTATTTATGTTTTACATGACATGTAACTTCTATTTCAGATTATTTTTTGGTTCTGTTTACAAGACAAAATGTAAAATTATTTTATTTTCTTTTGTTACAGGATTGAATAGATAAAATTAAGTAGTCGCATAGTATACATATAAATTCCATAACTTGAATTTAGAGTTAAACAATAATATTTGTGGATTACCTCTTGAAGAAGAATCTTGTCCTGTTGCAATTTCCTGCCTAGAACTACCTGCCTAAAATTGTTTCCTCCCAGCTAGCTAGGAACAAATCTTCTCCATCTCCATAGCTCCAGGAAATTAGATTTCCTGGCCCTCGAGACCAAAATCCCAACAACACCAATCCACTAGCCAAAACCCCAGAATTTTTTCAACCAAATATCCTCCTTCCCAATTCTCCTTCTCCCCCCTTTGAATCGCCTCCTCCCATTCCAACTACCTCTCTTCTACCCTTCATCCACTGACTCCCTCCCCTCATCAATTTTCCATCTCCCCTTATCCTTTTTTCATAGATTCATATCTACCCTTTAACAATTAAAATAATCAATTCATGTGTTGTTGCATTTGTTAATTCAAAAGAATAAACAAAGAAATGATAAATCTAATTATTTCAATAATTACTTGAGTAAAATAAATTAATGATTTAATTACTTAATTAAATAAAATTGTTAATTAATCTAACTGGGTATTACACATGGTTATTGAGGAACGTCCTCAGATTGTACCCAAGATGTTGTTCCTTTATTGAAGGACTTTTCATGTGTGATGGAGAGCAGTGGGTCATCCAGTGACTCGCCACCCTTCAACAATAGCTCTCACATTCTCGAGACCTTGGATGATCGACAAATGGGCTTGGTTTGAGCAGTTCTGGTCATTATGCTACACATATGGGTTGGAAGCCCCACAAGCTAGGCATAGTACCCCAAGGATTTTATGCATAGAGGATGGAGGATGTTGTAGTACCATGTGTTTTGACATCACTTGGAGAAGTGATTGCAGCCCTCTCAGCCTTGGGCATGGTCTTTGGAAGCCCTTAACGTCACCTTCTATCCATTGACATCATATTCTTGGCTAGGGTTTTTATGGATGGATGGGTACCAGAGATGATTGGCATGGATTTGGGTGATGATACACCTCACTTCACACTCGTTTACCCTCGTAGGATGCCACTTATCCTTTGGAGGCATGATGTCATACTCTCCTAGCTTGACGTCACCCTTTTTAGGGTTCCGTGACGTATTTTTTCATTTTGGAATTATGTTAGACGCAAATTAATGGGTTGGCCCCACTCATATTCTATTGTTGATCAATTATGTGGACAAATTGTATTAGGGTAGCCTCATATAAAGAGGCTACCCTAACATTTAATGTTATCATCATCTTTTCTCACCATTTGTGAGAGTACTTCTGAAATTTTCTCCCTCTAAGGGTTACTAACTCTTCTTCTCTTATGTGTTATGCTTGGAAGGTCACTTGTGGATGGTTTTTGTTGATTTTGGATGGGATTTTATGTAATTAGGGTTTTATCTCATGGTTTATTGGATGAATTAAGTGAATTTTCGACAATTTATTCTTATGTTATTAATGTTTCATGGTAAATTTGATATTTTATGCTAGACTTATTGCTTGGTGAAACCCTAAGAGAGGAACATAAGTGCTTCTTCCTCTCACAAGGTGATTTTTGTCCAAATTTTGTGAAAGAATCCTTGCTAGGGTTAGAACCCTAAAGCCCTAAAGTGATAACACTTTAGGATTTTAGCCCTAGACTTTTTATATTTGACCTAATTGAAGCTATAATAAGGGAGGAATGATTTCTAGGGCCCAAATGTGCTTGCACCCTAGAAATCCTTCTCCTAAAGATTCAAAACCTAAGGCCCAAATGTGCTTGCACCTTAGGGTTTGAATCCTACCTCTTGGTTGCAATTAGATAGAGTTTCAAGCTTAGTTGTATTTGTTGTTATAAGACTCCATGACCCTTGAAATGCACTAGTCTCAAAGAATTCTTATGGTGATCTAATTAAAAAACTCTTTCTTGCAACTCTCTTAACCATTCTACTAGATAAACTAACACTAAAATTGGAAAACTCATTGGATAATTTGTTGTTGTTACAAAAGTTTGTTACAGTCGTGTAATAACACTCTAATTTGTTGCATAAGCTCTTGTAAAGGTGGCCTAACTCATTCATAAATTGCATCTAACAATTGGATATAATTATAGTGGATGTATGCTAAGTTCTCATGGTCAATTGTTGCTTTTTTTAGCACTAATTGTTGGTGTTGTTATAAATCATTTATTTCTACATATCATTGTTTACTGCTGCAAATTTATAACAGCCATTGCAAACTATCTTGTCTAGTGTCTTAATGATCCAAGTGGATATTGGTGGCCACCCACCTATTCCAACTGACTCCTCTTGACAACTTTTAGCTCAACACGTTCTTTTGTACTTCTTTGTAATTGTGGGTTCTACACATCTGGGGTTGTATGAAGCCCTACACATATTCCAGGTGGAGAGTGGTGGCCACACACCTAATCCAACTGGATTGTTTTGGAAGTTTTCATGTCATCACATCTTTTTGTACTTCCAAGGACATTTTGGGGCCCTAAACAATTTTTTTTTTTGTCTTTCCACATTCAAACTATAGACAAAGTCAGATTTTTATGGCATAATTTTTAGTTCTCGAGAAGACCTTTCCAACGGGCTATCACACGCCTAAAACGAAGGTCGTATGCAAAAGTTACGACCCCGGGAAGTTGAGGTACCAACTTACCCATCAGGGCCCACATAACTTTTGGTGTTTCATCTCTTAGGGTTAGGGTTTTGGATGTCTAGGGTTTTGGAATTCATGAGAAATGTTAAAAGGGCCTTTGGAGCCTCATGGTAATCATTATGCTCAGACGGATGCACATAGCAGCCACATCTCTTCTCAGAGATAACCACCACCATTCAAGCGAGTTGTTTTTAGTTCTGCAGTTTTACAGTTTTGGCTTATTTCATTTATTCAATAGAAGTTATTTTTCACTATATATCTATTGGTGTTCTTTGTATCTCTGTGTTATTGTATTCAGTCTGTTATTCATTTTATTCCGCTCATAAATCTAGATCAATGGTATTATAGTGGTATGTTCTTCATTTATTTTTCTTCGTGCATGTCCTCGACAACATCTGGGTACAAGAAGTTGGGACTCGATCCAGTTGATTTTTTGCAAGATCAATCGCATCGAGCCTGACCAAAACCCATGGGGGATGAAAATAAATATGATGGAATAGGAGATTCTTTTAAAATGTTTCTCGAGGAATCCCTTGTGCAATAAAGTAATGAAATGATGGACAACTTTGCACAGATGCTTCGGCGGCTACCCACAAGAGATGCATCTTCATCAAGCGGACATGCAACCCCCTTCAAGGTACAAGTAAATTTTTCTATTCCATTATTTGAAGGACTAATATATGTGGATGTTGTAGATAAATGGTTGAATCTGCTCGAAGGGTATTTTTCGGTCCACAATTTTTCAGATAGGGAAAATATTACTTTTTCACTCCTCAAGGTTGTCCCCCATGTTAAGGACTGGTGGGATACTTACTCTGAATAAAGGGCCATAGAGGAATATACAATATTTTCGGTCACCCCCACATGGGATTCCTTCATAGATGCCATCAAAGAACAATACTACCATATTGGAAGTTGTGAGGAACAATACAGAAGATGGACCACCCTGCGTCAAGAAAGGGACCAAACAATACCATATTTCACCAATATTTTCCATACCCTGTGCACCAAATTGGGTATCAAAGACTCTAAGAAACATCTCATGCTCAAATACCATGGTTTTCTGTATAGATACATTTAAACAGAACTAGATTTTTTGGACATCGCATCATTGGGTATGACTTATAGATATGATGTCAAGATCGAGCATAAATTTAAGCAAAAGAGGTGAGAGTTTGTATCTACAAACTCCTCACAATTGAAGCAAGGAAAAGGAGGCCCCAACCTACAAAACAAGGGATAGAGCAAAGATGTCCACTCTTACGAAAACTAGTCCAAGCCACAACAAAAGAAGGGTAATGAGAAGTCGAAGAAGGACACGGGAAAATGGTGTGAATACCATAAAATCCCTTGGCATAACACCAAAGAATGATGCTCCAAGCAGTCACTGGTAGTCGAGATGAAATCTTCTGAGTCAGAGGAAATTTTTGACTCTTAATCAAATCCAAAAGGAGGGAAGCGGATTATCGATGTTGAACCCAGTGCCACTATCGCTACCACCAAAGTCCATCCAAGCAAACCAGAAGAACCAGAGGAAAGGGAACGCCTATTTCACTCACAGATGTGGGTAAAAAGGGATCTGCTTCATTTCATTGTTGATAGAGGCAATCAGAAGAACTTGATATAAACAGAGGTCATCAAGTGGTTGCACCTGCCAACGACATTGCACCCGCAACCCTACACCATTGGTTGGATTCACCAAGGAAGATATCTTTGTGTTAGCCAACAATGTCATCTTCCCTATGACATCAAGCCTTTCAAAGACGAGGTATTGTGTGATATTTCTCCCCTTGAATTTTGTGATGTTCTTTTAGGACAGTCATTTGTGGAAGTGACATGTTGTGTATGGGTCTAGATCCCGTAGTGTTATTATTACTTTGGGTAGAAATTGTATAGGATACCAGAGGTAGTGCTGCCTACCTTTATTTCCTTAATATATGCTAAGAAATGCAATAAGATCATTTCAAAGACTGGGAAGTTCATATTATTTGTGATCTATGCTCACAGTAAGAAGAAGGTCATTGCCACATCCGTGGCCTCTACACAGAGTCTCTCTTTGCAGCAGAAGCAAGTGGACGAGATCGTGGAAGAATACAAAGACATATTCTCCTCACCCACCAGGGTACCGACACACTGTCAATTCAATCATACAATTGATCTAACCCCCGGAGCACCTCTTATTAATGGACCAGTATATCGTTGCTCCCTGATGGAAAATGACGAAATCAAGAATCAGATCCAAGAGTTGCTTCAAAAGAGGCACATCGGACATAGATCCTCCCCTTGCGGAAGCTCGATTGTACTGGTGCAGAAGAAATATGGGACTTAGCGGCTCTGCATTGATTACAGAGCATTAAACAAAATCACAGTTAGGAACCAGTACCCAATTCCCAGAATTGATGACCTTCTTGACCAACTCAAGGGGGAAAAGTTCTTCAACAAGATTGACATTAAGTTTTGCTACCACCAGGTTCCCATCGAACCAACTGATGTATGGAAGACAACTTTCAAATCTAGAGAAGGTCTCTTTGAATGGTTGGTCATGCCCTTTGGATTAACAAATGCACCAACCACTTTCATGAGGTTTATGGATGATGTATTGAGACCCTTCACCAACTCTTTTGTGGTGGTATATTTGGATGACATCCTCATCTTCAACAGAACTTGGGAGGATCACATGCATCATATTCAACAGGTTTTGAGCACTCTGAGACAGCATAAGCTATATGCCAACTTGGAAAAATTCTCCTTTGGAATGAACAAGGTCCAATACTTGGGCTACATTGTTGATGCGGATGGGGTACATGTTGATCCCGCTAAGATCCAAGTCATCCATGACTGACCAAACCCGACCACACTAACCGAGCTTTGGAGCTTCTTGGGACTTTCCAACTTCTATCGATGGTTCGTGTCGAGATTCTCCCATATTGCATGGGCCCTCAGCCAAGTGACCAAGGGCGATGGAAGGGAAAATTTCACGTGGGGGAAGGAACAACAACGATCATTTGATGATATGAAGCATTGCCTATGCTCATCTCCAGTACTCTCCTTACTCAATCTACAACAGTTGCGCGAGATTGAGACTTATGCATCTGACTATGTTGTAGGTGCAGTTCTCACTCAACATGGTCATCCAGTAGCATACCATAGTGAGACACTCTCGGATATTGTCTGGAAATACCCCACCTATGACAAGGAAATGCATTCCATTGTACAAGTTTGTCGTCAATGGAAAAATTACATTCTAGGAAAGGAAACAATCCTCCACACTGATCACAAGCCTATGTAGTTCATACAGACATAGGGGAAGTTGCAGAATGACTACCATCAGAAGTGGTCCACCTACATGCAGCAATTCCATCTCAACATCAAGTATAAGACAGGGAGAACAAATCATGTCGCTAAATGCCTCAGTCAACCTCCCATGGTTGCACTCACCGCCATGCTCCATTCCTGTGGACATAAGGCATCTGAGTGGTCCCAACTTTATTAGCAAGATCCAGACTTTTCCACCTCCTATCATCTCTTAGGTACATGCGTGAATGTCATTGATTTTCACATTCAAGACAGATTGTTATGCCATCTGGGCCATCTCTTTGTTCTTGTAAGCGAGCATGCAAAGATGATTTGGGAGGCTCACTTCAGTCATATGGTAGGAAATTTTTGCATGGAGAAAATTGTGGTCATTCTACAAAAACATTTTTATTGGCCAAAACTTCGATAGGACGTCAACAGGTATATCAGATCTTGTACTACCCGTGCCATTTCCAAGCCATCCATCAAGAAGCAAGGCTTATACACCCCTCTTCCTACTCCTGAGAGGTCTTGGGAATCCATCTCGATGGATTACATGTCTAGCCTTTCGTCCACCAAGCAAGGCAATGATTGTGTATTTGTGGTAGTTGATAGGTTTTCAAAGATGGACATTCTCACAGCCTACAAGAAGAGCATCACAGCGACAGATACTACCAAGCTCTTCTTCAAATGAGTGTGGGTCCATTTTGGGATACAAAATACCATCATCTCCAATCGAGACAACATGATCCTCGACACATTTTAGTCGAGTCTTTGGTCGTTGTTGGACACCAAGCTCACTAAATCCACTACCTTCCACCCTCAAATTGATGGCCAAATAGAGGTCGTCAATCAGATGATCGTGCACATATTGTGCATGTATAACTCTAAGCATACTCATACATGGGATGCGAGTCTTCCCTATGTTCAACACAACTACAATAGGGCTCTCCATAGCTCCACTGACCATATCCCCTTTCAAGTGGGGCTGGGATTCCAACCCTTGGGACCCAATGATGTTGCACTACCTCTTGCAAAAACATAGACAAATTCTTCCCATGTTCAGTCTGAGGCCGACAAAGCCACCAKATTCATTGAGTGGATTCAACACATTCACCAACAGGTCCATGATTTTTTGCATAAATCCAATGCTAAGTACAATCATTKCCATGATCAACGTTGAGTACCGCACCAATTTCAAGTGGGAGACAAGTTCGTGTTACATTTGCAGAAAGAGTTCCTTATAGGGCCCCATCAGAAGCTCCACCCACTTTTCTATGTGCCTTACGCTATCACCAAGGTTGTGGGTAGAAACTGTTTTGATCTCAACACTCCACCCTTCCTTGTCTTGCACCCAATGTTCAATGTGGACCTCCTCCGACCATATTTTCCACCATTATTGGACACCTCAGAGATCACAGAACAATTAACACAAACAGAGCTCTACCCTGACTGCATGGAACAAGAATCCATTAATCAGATAGTGGACACACATGTCAAGGACACTCACCAGCAAATGATCCATCTTTATCGGGTTTTCAAGGTAGGGAAGTTCCTACACCAAGGTAGGTGAATCACCCGGGGCCAAATTTAACAAAAGTTTCCTCACATGATGGGGGAAATCAATGCAATGGAGACCATTGCTTCCTAAAGGGGGAGGACTGATCCAGGTGGATATTGATGTCCAACCAACTTGATATAGATGGATATCGATGGTTACCCACCTATTCCACTGGCTCAGAACAGAGTTTTCCAACTTGGCAGTTTTTCGATAGTTTTTTGGGTTCCAAACTTCTGGGGCCGTTTTGAGGCCCTAAATGATGTTTTTTGGGGATTTGGGGCCCAAAACATTGTCATAGTCACTTGCTTGGGCCAGTAAAAAAACTTTGTTCTCGGTTAGACCTTTCCAACGATGTATCAAGTGCCCCAAATGAAGATTGTATGCAAAATTTGCGCCCCCAGAAAGTTGACGTATCAACTACCCCCATCAGGGCCCGCAAACCTTTTGGCTTTTCATCTTTCAGGGTTAGGGTTTTGGATTTTCCTTATGTTAAAAAGGCCATTGGAGCCTCATTGTAACAATCATCTTCTTGTGAATGCAAGTAGCCATCACATCTCTTCTCAGAGATAAACTGCCACCATTCTAGCGAGTCTTTCACTTTGTATTTTTATAGTCTCTTTACATTTATTTCATTAATAGAAATCATGTATTACTGTATTTCTTTGTTTATGGCAATATTTATGTGTATTTCATTGTAATATCTTTTCTTTCATTTCATTCTCAAAAATAATCTAGATCAGTGGTATCTGAGCAAGTTGCTCTTGATCCTTTTTCAGTGCATGTCCCTGATGAGGTCTGAGTATAGAAAGTTGGGTCGCAATCTTGTGTCTCTTGACGAAAATTGCTCTCGCACGCCCAATAAACCCTCCATGGAGGAAGAAAATAAAAACGATGGATCAAAAGATTATATCAATAAGTTGTTTGAGCAAGCTCTCATGCGACAAAGGGACAAAATGATGGAGATTTTTTCCCACATCCTTCAACGTATGTCGATAGCAGCAGACATGTCTTCATAAAGAGACCACTTTAGAGGCACCTCGCCTTTCAAGGTACAAGTTAATTTTGACATTCTCATATTTGAAGGTCAGATAAATGTTGATGCCCTAGAAAAATGGTTAAATATGCTAGAAGAGTATTTCTTTGTTCACAATTTTTTCAATAGGTAAAATATCACCTTCACACTCCTTAAGGCTCTCCCCCATGTCAAACATTGGTGGGAAACTTACTGGGAGAAAAGTTCCACAAAGGAGTCTGGAATATATGGGGTTGAGCCCACTTGGGATTTTTTTGTGGATGCAATCAAGGAACAATATTACCCTATTGGTAATTATGACAACCAATACATGAGATGGACCACACTATGACAAGAGAGGGGCCAAACAGTGCCAGAGTTCACAAAAAAATTCCATACCTTGCGTACCAAGATGGGTATCAAGGACTTCGAGTGAAATTTGGTTATGAAATATCGCGGGGCTCTACATAGGTACATCCAAACCGAAATGGATTTCTTGGACATCTCATCACTGGGAGCTACCTATTGATATGTTGTCATAATCGAGCAGAAATTTAGGCACCAAAACAAAAAGGAGTTAGGGTCTTAAAATATGCAACAACCAAAGTATGGTAAAGACGGCCCTAACAACCAACCTTCAGAAAACTAGTTCAAGACATAGTAAAACAAGGGTAAAGGAAATATGAAGAAGGAAACTAGAAAGTGGTGCAATTTCCACAAAAATGCATTGCACAACACCGATGAATGTCACTCAAAATAATCATTCATGGTCAAGATCAAAGAAAAGGAGGTCRAACCCTGATTTGCAATCTGATTCTGAAAATAATGGGAGAAGATAGATCATCGATGCAGATCCCACTGCTACTGTCGCGACCGCAAAAATTCAACCAGAAGAACTGGTAGATCTTGAAGAGGGGGGGAGCCTTTTTCATTCACAAATGTGGGTGAAGGGGACCCTGCTACATTTTATTGTTGATAGCGAAAGCTAGAAGAATCCCATCTCAGTCTCAGGTCATTGTTGAGGCAAACAAATTTGTACTGATGCAAAGTCACACCAAACCAACGAAACAGATTAACAAGATATTGCAGCACTCTTCTCAGGTGCTTGATGACCCTATTACTTGTTTTGTAGAAAATCTTGTCAATTCAAAAGTACAGTCGTTGGTCGAAGACAAAGCTGAAAATGAGCATGTCCAACAATCCAAAGAAATGGAAAAATGCACCTATGACAACACTGGAGAAAATGAAGAAGGTTTCGAGTCAAGTAACAGAACCTTGCCATTGTGTTTTTCCTCATTCGAACTGTTGAAACAAAATGCCTATAGCGTTTCAAATAAAAAAGCATCCAAGTATGAAGTTGAAAGTGAAGAAAGCAGTGGACTTACAAATAAAAACTCTCTTCCCTTATGTTTTTCTTCCTTTGAATGGTTAAAAGAAAATCATGAGATTTCAAAGAAAACAAGGAGTTCTGACTGCATTCACAGTAGTATTGTTTTACATGAAAAAATTGTTATCACTGAGGAACACCAACTACACTCACATGCATCAAACGATCATTACTTGGAAAGGTATTTTAGTTCGGAGTTGCAACCTGCGCTTGACCATCGGATTAAAGAAGAAGTTGATCAAGAAATTGTTGTTAAAGGTAATTTTATTTCTCCTAAAACTAATGCATATGTTCAACACTATCCCCAGCAAGACAAAGTATTTCAAGGTTTCCTTTCTTCCCTTGAAAATGGCGTAGTGATCCTATTTCTAAACGACCTAGATAGGGATGAAGATTTGAAACTTCGCCTGCGAAGACTCCAAGCAGCGAGAAAACACTTGTGGAGGAATCTTTCTCTTCTGTCTTGATTCCTGAAAGGGAAACATTCTTCCATGTAATTCATGATCCCAAGACACATTATATAGAAAAAAAATTACAATCATAATTTACCAATAATAGTGGATTACAACAAATCAATGTCTGTATCAAATGTGATTCTTCTTACATCAGATGATGTTCTCCAACCATGGTTGCCTTATAACTCAAGTAATCCTTACTACCAAACTTCTCAACAACTCTGTCAGTTTTTCAATAGAAGTCAACAAGTTAAATCACCTGAAAACATAAATGCAGTGGAAGGAGTGAAATGTGATGATTGTTTTATGCATATCTTAGAAGACCCATTTGCAATCCTGTTCGAGGAAGTGAATAATCCAGGCCCTTCAAATTTTTTAATAATTGGACTTATGGATAAAATTTTGAATGAATAGTCAGCAAAAAGGTTTTGGAACAAGCAAGTGCAAAGAAAACGAACGGTGGATAGAATGTTGTCGTGGCTACATTGGGATTATAATTTCACTTGATTAACAGTCCTTTTTCAACAGTTAGGGTAGGTAGGAGTGTGCGAATAAGATTTTTGGTCAATCATTGTTTTAAATCTCTAGTAGTATGTACAGTTAAATCCGAGTGGTATTTTTCAACATCCAGTGGATAGCAGTTTGCAAAATCCGGTTTTAATATTTGACATTCAGTCTCCAAGACGTAACAGGATGCCCACACACATTTGAAAAGCATCCCAACGAAGAAGGCACTAGGCCTACAGTTCTTCGCTACCTCATATGGAGGATAACATCCCCAGTTGGATCCTATGTTATCACCATAACGATTATGCTTGAAATCCGAGTTTAAATTTGGCAAGTGACTAAAGTAGTGTAGAGACATGGCGTCATTTGGAGGCTCGGGTCATATGTGGCGGAAATGTGGACAAATATAGCGGGAGTGCGAAGGAGGGAATCCTACGGACCGTTGAGCTTGAAGTAGCCCAGATCAATAGTTGAGACCCATATCGGGCTACGAAATAGCACGGAATTTAATTATGAGAGGGCAGACTGGGGAAAACCATTGTGGTTTTAGTAGTGGACGTGTGGCACCCTTAGAAGTACATCGGGGCAAAAATTAGTCTGCCTGAAACCATTTTCCAATCAGCCCCAATGTCACGTGGTCTAATGTGTCAAATCAACAACTCGGGGCAAGTGACAGCTAGCCAAATCACCTCACGTCGTTGGTTTAGGTACTTCCCCTCCGACATGTCAAGTGAATTTCGTCGTATAACTAACTCAAAATTTCATCATTCGAAGTAGATGGGTGAAGCATGGAAAACCAACGTACCCTGTCAGTAATTCATGATTAGGATTCAAGGACTACCAGTCTTCAGATATGGGTGGCCTTATTCTACTTCAGGAAATCGTCGTCTCATGCATAAGTGAAATAATCTCGAGCTGGATTGATTTCCTGAGTTCTGTAAAACGAAAATCATGGTCTCTGCGAGGTTGGAAGACATGGACAACACCAATCGAACAGTATCCAGTACAACAGGGTTTTCGACTAACATGTAAAGCTTATCAATGAGTAAGAGAGAAAGGTGGGTTGCGCAGATATTAGCTACTAAATTTCATATTGAACATGCAATTGAACCAGAATCAGGGGTCATATTAAACCCTATTATGAAGGACCTAATCATCAACTGACACGCGGACGAAATCTACAAGCAGGCAGTGAAGAAGAAGCGAAGAAAACGACAGAAAACATAAATCAAAGCCAAGGCGATGGAGAGCGTCAGGGAAAATCAACTAGCCTAGTTGAGCACTCTAAAGGAGGAAATTGCCAAGCTGAAATAAACTCTCAGGTAGGATTGAGTATGTTCCAACAAATTTTGGACAGGTGGCGGTCGAAGGAAAAGGCCCCAGATATGTCAGACATGTTCGTAACGATTCTTTTAAAATAGGATAACTATGTTTATAAATTACTCATTTTTGTAACTGATCTCTATTTTTAGAATTATGGGGAAGTTTAAACGTTTTGAATTCCACAAGTAATTCCTATATATATATATATATATATTATCTCAAGGATATGGAAAGGATGGAGAAAATAGGAGCCTTCCCTCTGAGTAGGAATGCATTGTAAACTTTGGGTTAGAATGAATATATAAATGCAAAAGCGAATTTTGGACTATTTATGAAAAGATTCTAATTGGCGATGATATGAGTCTTGTGTTCTTTCATAGTATGTGATTCATGTAATCTTATATTTCATTTACGCTTTCATCTGTCTAAATTGGAGAAACAAAAACCCATAATTCATCATTGCGATGCTCTTGGCTTAAGCGATTTAGACTATGTGTATTTCTTCTCAACCAATTCAGAATTTATTTTAATATGTTTCTGATGCAGCTATATGTTTCCTTTTCCTCTGATGCCATGCAAATTTCAGATATAAACTCAGACTCATCGCCTCATTTAGCTTTTTCCTCTTGATAGTTTTCATGTTTTGACAATGCATTGTTCATTCCAAACTCCATAGACCAAATGTTATCTTCATTTCTTCAGTTATTTTATAAGAACCCCCCCAAAACAACCCAAATCTAGCCACTGATTGTTAAAAGAAACATTTAGTGACACGAGAGAGCCCTCTCTGAGTTGGGCAAACTAGTGCCTCAGCTCTAAATCTAGTTGAAACAGTTACCTCTGTCGTTTGTCTATCAGCCGGACAAAATTTACAGAGTGCTAACAGTATGTACATGAACTTTATATTGAGCATATTAATGAAGTTTTCATCTATCCAAAACTTGTGCAATTTCCACATTTTATTTTCAACCATCTATGTTCTTCATGTATTTTTATTTACAACTATATGAATCTTGTTGATTTGACATGAGTAAAAGGGAAATTTCATTGAGTGATTTGATATCATCATCAAAGAATTTAAAGGGATTTTCCACTATTTTTATATCTTCTATTTTGATATTATTATTTATACTATAAAAAAAAATTATATTTGGTCCATGCTTGATAAGTTGAACTTGAGGGTTGGAACTTTTATAGACAATTTGGTATCTTTTCTCCTCAGATTGCCTATAAGATTGGGTTGTTAGAGAGTGAAATATTGTATCTTTTCCATTGTTGTTTTATAATTTATTTCATAACATCCCTAAGGATGAAATTCATAGGGTTAAGATCCAATAAACCTCTAGTCAAATAGGTGAAATTTCTAAATTGCATTAAAGTGTGAATTCTGAGGAAATTTCAACACTTAGAATATCGACTTATTCACAATGCACTTAAAGGTTTGGTGATCAACATAAAATTTGAATTTATTTTAGATAATGCCTAAATTTATGCAAAGTTAGATCATACCTAGATATTCTTTCTTAGCGATGTTGTAGTTACAAGTCATTGGTGATATCTTTCAGCACATGAAATAGATTAGAGGATCCATTCCTTTATCTCTGGGTTGTGCTATAACAATTCTAATGGGAATCTTAACACATTCGTGTGGAAATTAAAAGGATCTATCTAGTCAAGGAATTATAATATCCACGCATTCACAATCTTGATTTATGATGTCTTGAATCCTTGTTGGAATTCATCAATCCATACAAAGGGTGTTTCCTTCTTGAGTAACTTTTCCATTGCATAAGAGATTCTTACATGCCCCTTGATAAGTTTTTGATAATATCATATATATCCCAAAAAATATGGATCTAGGTATTGAATCACCTTGAACTTGTCAAGATCCACCATTACCATACCTTATTTGAACATAATATGTCCTTATAGTTGTCTGAACATTTGTAGAAACTAACACTTTAGGGAGTGAGAGAGACTCTAGTCTCCCTACACTTATTCAATATCATGTAGAGATCAAAGATGCGATTTTTCAAACACACAAATAAACCCAAGTCACCCAAATACACTTACAATGACTTATTGATAAATTCCTTGAAGATATTGACTATGGTTCAAGAGAAACATGATGGTACATTCACCAAACCGAAAGGCATATATCGATAAGATTAAGCACCCCATTTGATGAAAAATGTTGTTATTGGTCAATATTTATCTTAGATCAATACCTAGTTATAGCTTGAATATCCATAAATAAAGGAATATATTTCCTTTCCCACCACTCTTTTTATGATTCTTCAATAAAATATGTGGGAAAAGGGTCTTTGATGGTGACTTAATTTATCTTTCGAAAGTCAATACACATGTAAAGCTTCCCATTATTATTCTTATCCACCAATAATGGTTACACCAAGTCTTTTTCCTTATTTAGGTAGATGATCCTAGTATCCAACATTGTTTTAATCTCTTCTTTAATCTTGGTTTTGTATTTAGAATTCATGTTATATAGTTGTTGTCTTACTGCTTTGGCTTCCAGTTGAATTTCAATCCAAAATTATCTTTATTATTTCATAATACCCTCCAAATGATGATATCCATAAGAGAATATGTTAGCAAACTCCTTGTATAGGGTGATGGCTTCAACCACGATTCTTTATTCCCAAAAATCAACTATCTCCAAGTACTTTGCTTATGTCTTTCCTTTAACAATACTAATGTTCTTTTGATGACCTCCTACCTCCTTAACTTGTCATCAGCTGACAACTTTCTTGTCCACCTATCACTCACTCATCCAATCCTTAATTTAATAATGGGGATATAATTGACCTCTTCGGCCTTCAAATATTTGAAAATGAGCTCCTCATCACTCTCAAAAGTGTGCTTTCATTCAAACTAGTTCATCTTCTATAGTAACTCTACTAGTTTCTCATTATCCTCGATGGTCCTTCATTTAGATCTATGACAAACTATCTCCATAATTGTTCCCAGTGTCTTATTTCTCAGTTCTTCTCCTTCTGGCAATATAACTTATCAGAAAAAACATTGAAAAAGGTAGGTAGGATGTGGACTACAATATTGTTGGGTGCTCTAATGTGCCTCATTTTATCCTTGTTTATCTATAAAAAACTTACAAGTGTTAGAATTGGATGACACCATTGTATCCAAAATACTTTTCACTTTCCATAGACTTGCTAAATCAGCATAGAAAGAAAACTTTGAGATTTTATTCAAAACTATTGGGTATGTGTTATATTCTCTGCACGACTAGTTTTAGTGTTTTCTACATTGTGTTGAGCACACATGGGGGTTTGAGNGGGGGGGGGGGGGGGGGTTGCTAGGCCCCCCCTTCGGGGGTGATATCCCCCCTGCACGGAGGTTCAAGGGCAGCATCATTGAGAAAAATAATTTATCGGGAAACGTGTCACATTTTTACCTTGTTTTTCGTGTTGCCTCGATTTTCGTGTCCATTGTTGGGAAGTTTTTTGGAACATGGTTTTTTCCGATGTTTTTTATTTACGGTTAAGTAATTATGATTGTTGACTAATCCAGGTCATTGGGTTAGGGTTTTGGAAGTGTTAGCTCCTATATGTATATTGTATTGTAAACAATGTATCACTATGAATATATATAGAATATGTTAGTTTCCCGGTTTAGGTTTCCAAGGGAAAAATCTTTGTGTAATGTGTGTATTTGTCATTGTATATTTTATATTCTTTTATTGAAAATCTATTTGTAATAAAATATCGTACAATGTTAAAATCTACAAAAACAAAGTGTGACATCCACCATTGATACATTCCTATACTCAACATCAAGGAAAACTCCTCCATTCTTTCTTCAACAGAGAAGAAAATCATTCATTGCTCAAATTGATCAGTATGTTTCTTTGGATCATGTACTTCTTCCAAATATGTGATCAAATTGGAATTGTAGGCTTCGACTTGAAACAAGTTCTTAATGTAGCCAAGGTAAACCTCTTGGTTTGCATGCACCCATTCTTGCAAAACGCAGTCAAAGTCCTCTCCCAATGAGACATCCATGCATAGAACCCATTTATTATTGGGTTGTGGTTAGTCTCCTTTTAATTGTCCATGTATAGGTGACCCAATTCAATATTGGTTCCCAGTAATTCATCTCTATCTATGGCATCCACTTTATCTTCAACCACACACTTTCTCTTATCGAGTGGAACAATCACCTTTTCTTACCCTTTCAGAAAATTAGGAATAACTTGTTAAAACAAACTATGCCCAACATGGAGTAAATACACAAGCATCCAAATAATATCATATTTCTTCTCTTGAAATTTTTTGCACTTCAACATTTGCATAATTTTAATGTCATGGAAAACAATATAACACTAATCAATTTCTCGATTATTTTACACATTGTATGATTAGTTTCCCTTATGGTGACACCATTTTGTAATAATCATGGTTGAACAAGTACTTCGTCTCCATAGATCAAGGAAATTATATTAATATCAATGCCAAGGTCGACCATGATATCAATGATTGATTCCCCCATAATAATCACTATAATCGACATAGATTTTCAAAATAAGGTATTAACTTTTCATACTTTTATTATGTCAGAACATCAGTCACCATCTCCATCAATGTGTAAGAGACAAATGAGGAACACATAGATCTTATTGAGGCATTACTATCATGAGACAATGTATTTAGTTGGTTGGCTAATTCTTGGAACTTGGTTTTTGACATTCGCGCATTACTCCTCATGGGAATAGGCCAATGGATACACTTGTTCAACCACTTGCTCCTTTGTTGAAGGTATTCAAATTTTTTCTTGGGTTCTCCTCTTTGAATGATGAAATTTTTCTTATCCTCTACAATTATTTGCTTGAGGTCAGAGTCTTATTATCCATAGCCACCTAGTCAGGAGTGGGCTATGATAAAATCTCTCTATTGCTCTCCATATTCATTTACTTGGATCGTCCGACATGTCTTTTAGGGTGCAACTTTAATGACCTATAAATATTTGTGTGTGTGTGTATGATGTCCATAAAGTACACAACACACCTCTTCGTGGATGTCGAAGATATAATCATTGGTCGTATGCCCCTAAATGCCACATCAAAAACATTTATAGGATTTTTAGACACTTGACATTATGACCACCAAAGAAGCACCACCCTAAGTTTGCACTCAATACACATTTGAATCATATCGATCCTCTAAGTATCAATCTCTTGTCATGAAAGTGTATTAGTCACCTTTGTTCTCCTTGTGATTGGAAAATTGGCCCTGATTCTTCGAATTAAAATTGTAATTGTTCTAGCAATGCTTGTTTGTATTGCATCCTAACAAAAGATGAAATTGTTCATCCTCTTTAGATTCTTGTCATGTTTATGATGTCATCCACCATCATCATGATGCTTATCCTATTTTCCATGCTTGGTTAATGCCACTTGGATTCATTTATCTTTTAAATTTGTTCCCATTCTTCCTTTTGAGGCTCCTTTCATTGCACAATTAACTCCATGTTTTATTCCATTTCAATAGCCATATTTAAGGACTTTCTATATGAGTGTGGTTAGTTGCTCCATACTTGTGATAGAATATTGGGCCATTAACTATAAATAAACTAATCCATATGGACATATTTGAGAACAATATACTTCAACTACCCAAAGCACTCCTATAGTCGAGAATCATATCATTACATTGTCTCACCCCACATTTGTTGGGTACCCTTAAATTATTGAATACCAAATTTTTCATATCAAGGTATATATATGCATCCTTATACTAATTTACGATATCATCCCAGCTTCAGAAAGCTTGTTTCTTATTGGCTCTCCTACACCAGTTGAGTGTAGCGTCGTGCAAGATACCTTTGAACATGATCCACTAAATAGATGGGTCAATTTATTTCTCCCTTTCCTAGTGTGCATAGAGGGTGAACATGTGATTGACTATGGTGCTTGTTCCATCAAAAGTTGGTAACATTGACCTATCAAATCAATGTTTTTTCTTGAGATGTATTCCTTCTCTTCTTGGTCTAATCCAATTCCTTGTATAAGTTTTGTAATAGGTTCTAAAATTTGTGGCCCTTCTTCTTCTTCTTTGATTATTTTAGGGTTTATTTGATTTCATCAATGAGACATTAAGAGAATCTTCCTCCTCGTGTTCACTTTCATACCCCTCAATCATTTCCTCGATTTCCTTATTCACCAAGTTGTAGTCTTCCCCTCCACTTTGCAGTGATATATCCAATTCGCATTCCACCTCCTTGTCATAGATAATATTAGACTTTCCAATTTTATTCTTAGGTTTTTATAGTTAATATTAGGCTTTACAATTTTCTTCGTAGGTTCCATTGAAATTTCTTAGTCTCTCCTCTCGTGTTTTCCTCTTAGAACCTTGCCAAAGGTTAATGAGTGGTATGTTTTCACACTGTAGGGTCCATTTAAATGTAGGATTCCCCACAAATGTTGGGTGTAAAGTTGAATCAACCAGTGAAAGACAATAACTTAACACCTTTCCAACCAAATGATTTGGACTACTTAAAGAAAATAACATAAATCATTCCACATCACATATCAAAAATGAAAACAAAACACTTAACGATACCTCTTTTTTTAAGCCATAACTAGGAGACTTCATATTAACAACAATTGTAGCCAAGCTCACAACGAAGTTACACCAAGTCTGATTCAGAGTAATTAAACAAAAACAAAAAAACTAATTGACTTCCAGCATATAGTTATGTCTATCTATATCTTTAGTTAGTACATCCAAGTATTTATTAGTGGTATATATTCTACAAAATAATCCTAATGTACTAACAACTTTGAAATACATTAAACTTGACAAAAGGCGTGATGGATGGTTACTTCTTCCATTGCTTCATTCACTAGATATGAGTCTCGCTTGACAATGTCCATAGCATTTGTGAGTTGGTGCATTGTTTCCTCTTCCTTCAATCCCTCATAATAGAAATTGACTAACTGCATTGATTGGAAGCTCCAGAGTGCTCTCCCTTGCTCATATTGATGACCATATTCCTAAGCATATTTCATTATGCCTCAAAAACAAAAAATTGACGCTTTTCTTGGACCAAAGTGCCCATAACTGTTGCAATTTGGGTGGTGACCTGATGATCAATCTCATGCATTTTCCCTATGGTAATGAAGATTGACATTTTTTTTCCTTGATAGACTCCTCATGATTCCTTAATACTCACATGATCTCCTACAACTCCTGGTAATCCATAAAAAAATTCAAAACAATCCACACTCCTATTCACTTTTAGAGTTTCATAGATGCCTTGAGACCAATGCCTACTCTTCACCTTGAATCCTCTTAAGGCCTAGAAACAAGTATTTCTATCCTCTATATTGTCCAAGCATTCACCAACCAAGTTGAATTTCAACAAAGTATATAATGGGGAAAGTACTAAACTCCCTAAGGCCAAGGATAGATAAATGCAAATGAGAGCCAATCTCCCTGAAGTACGAAGAAACATATTCTCCTTCCACCCCCAGATGACCTAGAAATGACTCCAGTAAAAGTCAAAATTGAATGAGATAACACCCAATAAAAAGGGCCCTTTCGATGATAAGAAAGATGCTAACAGAGAAAGCAAAAGTCCCCTAAGGAGAGACAAGAACACACAAAGAATTCCTTAAATAAATATTTGAAATAGGGGCCATTACTTGCCTTTCAAAACAGGAAAGAAACCACAACAGATCCTCACTTGATTTCTAAATGAAAAGGGACAGAAAACACACTAGCCAAACTAGCAGAATAAGACTCGCCCTTATATTGCTTGGACCCATAACCCATCGTCTACTCTAGTAAATTTTCATCCACAACTCCATTATCCCACCGCACTAGGGGAAATTTCCATCCATTAGTTCAAAAACGTGAAAAGTTGAGTGCCAAGGCATGTGAGAGGATGGCTTAAGTCTATTCTCATTACTCACTTCATTATACAATGGGGTTTCCTTACAATGTGCCATGTGACTCCTTAAATTCTTGAAACATGACTTGATCTCCATTACAATTATCATGGTATGGGTTGATTATAGGCCCTTCCATTGATGAAAATGTTAACTCTCAAAAACGCACCGGCATTTTTGAAGGAAAGATGCCTAATCTTGTAGGAAAAAAATTTCCACCTTCCCTAGCTCCAAATCCAAATCTGATTGCATCATTGGAAATATTATGATCTGTAGTTAAAAATCGACTATTTGAACGTGTAAAACAGACATTCCACGGCTGAGAAAATTGATTTTTACCAAAGGCAATTTTTGCTGGAAATTCTGACTTTCGGTGGTTTAGGCGAACAGGACGACTATTCATTAACCACCGAAAGTTGCGCTTTCGGTGGTAAATTCGCACAGAATCTTTCCAGTCAACCACCGAAAGCCTGTTTTAACATCTTTCCAGTCAACCACCAAAAGCCTCGTTTTAACCGTAATTTTCAAATTTCTACTCGTATCGAATCTTTGAAGCATAATGAGATGAAACCTCTGGAATAGACATGTGGTGAATTATCAAGTCCACCACAACAGTTAGTTTTGACAAATGGTGAAGAAAGGAAAGTCATGATATGACAATTTATGCTGAATGTGTAAAATCAGACGTTCTGCCACCTCAGTAAATTCAAATTTTGCCTCTTAGAAGAGTCACCAGTCAGCCTTGGGAGTCTATCCTGCACTACACCAACACACAACAAGAGAGGAAGAGATCACAACCGGATTGACCCCATTCTTGGGATTATCCCACTCTCTATTTGGCAACCTAATTTTGACTTGGCTTTAGATGATTTGATCCATGTTTTCGGATCTCAAAACTGCTGCGCTACAAAGCCTGTGAACCCGTACTTTGATAAAGGGTCTGATTTTTGATACGCGAATGTTCTTTGTACTTAGACTTCTTATTTGTTAATACAGATCATAGGTTCTTTTCCATTTTGGTATCAGTTTTTTCATACTTCTTCTTCACTTGTATATTGTTGTCAAACCTTGAATAAATAAGTATCCCATTGTTTGGTTCTATGACATTATAATCACCTTCGAAGTTGTTTATTAACCTCGCTTGCACCGGGTTTATAATCTTTTCTTCACCCACCGAAGCTATCTTAATCGCTTTTAACCAATCTTGAGAGCACCGGGTTTTATTTTTTTATCATTTTGATGTCATAATATCATAAGTTGAATTGATATCCCATTTATCCACATCTACAAAATACAAAACATTCATTTTTTAAGTTACCAAGCACCTTTTGGTCTACAACCACAAAGGGTTTCTCGGAGTGATAACAAAATGGCGTCAGTTGTCGGGAGCGGTTCGTAAGTCTTCCTGAGAACGACAAGCGTATTTCTTGGATGATAGACAAGGAATGTACACCATCGCCAGTGTAATCATCTATCCGCGACTCCATGAAGGACGGATCTGGCATGCACTCCACGATATTCAAATGTCAAGCGCTTATCGCTCTTGGCTCCTGAGTAGTCGCACCTCTCGACTTCTTCGCCTCGGTTTCCCACATCCAGCACTCCAATATATCTAATGGGAGATTTTCTCGGCCATCTTCAAAGAAAGCAAAGAAAAAACTCTGCACACCTCCTCAGTTTCATGAGTGCATGGATTCATTAGATCTACCCATGAAGATGTTCATGTGAAGATGTTCATGTTTTCATTATATGGTGATGCACGCCAGTGGTATTTCTCTTTACCTCCTCCAAAGCATTTCATCATTGAAGATTTTCACAAAGCCTTCACCAAGCACTGTAAAAGGTATTTTTAAGATGAGTCAGATTTGTTAATTGTTGTGATGAATATGAACTACATTGTAAACTTGAAGATGTAAACTTGAAGATAAAATCTAGAAAGAGCTTCCCCTCATAAATGTCACAACCCGGTGAATGATCTCAAGATATTGTGTTTTCCCATCAAAATAAACTACAAATGGATTATGTAAAGAAACTGAACACTCTCTTTCCATCCTTAAGTCCGATTGTTATGAATTGGAAGAGATGGTTTCTTTAGCCACACATAGAGATGATCAAAGATGTCTTCATAAAGATCGGATTGCCTCCTTCCAAAACTCTGAATATGTTGAGCAGGTTGACGTATCTGTAAAGGACAGTCTCAAACCCGCAATAGATAGAAAGGACAAATTTCACTTTCGACCAAGACACATGATAGCGATTGAAATTCCAATACCGAAAGTATTGGAGCAACACACAGATGTTGAGGGCGCCCCAATATCTTCCTTTAGACTTGTAGAAAAACGCAGATTTCAGCACATATGAAGAAAGTGATGGTGCCAAGGAACTAAACACTCCAGATCAGCAGTCCGTCTTACATGTTTCTCCAACAGATCTCGAGTAACCCGCATTCAACAGCAGACATTCGCGCCAAAGATCTTTTAAATTTAGCTACATCGCTAATTCAAAGAGGTATTCCTCATATGATTTTGAGGATCCTTGCTGAATTTTGCAGTCTATGAGCAAGATAGGATCTTAGTACCTCTCACGCAAGAAGATTACCTTTATCCTCCTGCTCAAACCTTTTTCCTCAGATGATATGGTCTTCATTACTTTTGGGGTCAAGATATATCATAATGACTGAAAATCAGTCTCTGACATGGCTTCATTGGAAAGATGCTTTCACTTTGATCAACTGTCTACCGGTTAGAGTAGGATTAGATAAAGGAATAAGTTCACAACACGAACAATTAGATCTTTTCAGTTTGATCTCATAAATAAGCAAAATAAGGTTGTTTGTACCTTATAGAACCTAGCAAGCACTTAATCATTTACTGCTGCGATTATTGAGGTGGGTATTGAAGAAGACCTGAAAGCCATCTTACAACTGGATCGTGAACATGATGAACTCAGCAATGTGGAATTAGAGCACATACCTGCAAAAAGGGAAGAAATATGGTCAACCATGGGTGCAGCCGGACTATTAGTTGAGCTCTTTGGTTTCGAGGGCTTCGCTATTTCATAGAATGGTGACACCTTGTCCATATACTCACGCGGGTCTTCAAGTCTAACATCTCCCCAATATGATAGCATAATTGTTGTAAAGTACCGGATGATCCCGAAGTTCCACCGTTACAAGGACATTAATGAGCTTCCTCCACATCGTTTAACAGAAATTCAACGCTCCCTTGAGGATTACATGAACAATGGAGAACAAAGTTAATCGGGAGCACCAGGGAACCTTCTCTTCTAAATCAAATGAGACGCTTTTCCATGGACATAATCGAACTCCATACACCGCTTGTCTTGCATCCGAAAATCTCATCTCTTTAACGGCAGTAATATGATACGTTGGTCAAAATGTGGAACATGAGGAAGGTTTCGCCATTAACAAGATTGAAGCTTGTTGATTAGAATTTTGGCTCGCGGGAGAATATGTTGTTCGAGAGTAAATTCAAGTCCAATGGGATCTTATGGCAATTTCTAGTCCCTTCCATTGTGATATAGGGTCATTTTAGTTTACCATTGCTTAAGGCATGAAGTGGAGCATGGGATTTTGTGTGCTCATGCCTGGTAGATTGCAGTTTCATCTATCTGTTTTTCATTTTGATGCAGATCATAGCTATGTACCTTTTCTGAAAAAGACCAACCGAACTATGTTTCATGGAGGAAACAGTTAAAAGGATCTGTAAGCAAACCCTAGTGGAGATATATAATAGTAAATTTTTCCTGGTAGCAAAGGATGACAGGATGACAGGAAGCTTCCTCAAAGATTCAATTTGTACAACAGAGGATATTTTGTTGTTGGATATATTGCTTCCAAAGTTCCAAGTCTTGAGGTTTTCAAAAAATGAAGAAAACAGAAATGGAGAAGGAAATTCTAACTTGAAGAATCTTCGCAATGCATTCCTTTTACTGCAAATATATGAGTTCAAGATGAATCATTAGGAATAGGGTTCACCACCCTGTTTCTCCTGCCGGATCAAGGAGATACTCAGAGGACTTTAGCGAATCCAGGCAACGATACGGGAAAATATTCTGCAATGTCATTTGAAGACATACACCCTATGGATAGAATGATGGCCGGTCCATAGTTTTTTTTGGGGCATATTATCTCTCGACTCCATTAAAAATAGGCGTGATTCAGGAAAATACAGCTTATCATAACGAGTTTGAGAGTTAGTTCACATGGTAGCTTTTGTTGAAATATGAGGGTTAGAGACTGCAGAGCAAAATGGAGAAGGTCTTTCAAGACCAACAACTACACTGGTTCTTTCAAATCTCATAGCAAACAACAGTTATTTCGATGCCTCTGTGGATTTACACTTGCTAACAGTTTCTCAAGTATTGGCAGAAAATGGTGGTATATCTCCTCATGTATGGATTCTCGATCTAGACCAGATTTCCGTATCTTCCCATACGTTGCACTAACATCCGCTCATTACTTTAAGTTGGAGGACAGCTCGCGTGAGCTCCGCTGATCAAAATTGTGTGTCGACAAAAGGGTTTCCGGATTGTTTCCAAGGGATATCGACGGATTGAATGATTAATCGTTTCAATTGATCCACAATTCTTCTATATTTGTTGTCTGGAGAAACAAGGAGGAATTTTTCTTCCATACAGTGCCATATGATGCAGATACCATGCATCAACGCAGATTCATCATGGCACTATGGTGATTATGGAATCGACCTTGTGGTAAAGGATTCTAATGGTGAAAAAGTTCAACAATGAACAAGCAGTAAGAAAAGCAGGCGAATTGTGATCTGGATGATGGGTCACAAGCAGCCGTGATTTGAACAAACAATTAAATCGAGGAGATTACTAGTTTAGTCGAGAAATTTCTTCCAAGAAGTCGCGGAAGCCACGGCAAACATGGGCTGTTTTAAATTCATTGGTGTATAATATGGGTACTCATATTGGTAGTTCTTCACCATCCAATGGTTCTTTTGAATATGAGTTGTTTGAAGGAGATCCATAACGCCTTAAAACTGTAACAGCAATGCCTATTCAGTCTGGTCCATGGATTGATCCTAGGGTCTTAAAACTTACATAGAAATTCTGGCAGGGCCCTCTGGTGATACTATGTACTCTTCATCATTTTATCGATGATTATGATGAATACCATGAAGTGGATGTTAAAATGTTAAATTTCATAAGAGAGGAACAAATGTAGCCATTTGTGGAAAAATTCGAGGGCATCTTTGACAAGTATCAGGGCACACAACGTGTGTGTTGGCCATATGGTATCTCAGTAAAAAAGGGAAGGAAGCATTGTGCTCTTGAATGAAGACAAAAGCAACTCCCATACCAATTAATTAGCTCATCATTCCAATCTGGATTGCACCAAGGAAATAAAGGGGCCAAAATGAAGCCAGAATGCTTTAAAGACATATAATTGGTACTACTACAAAACCAGATCAGGTCCAAACATGTTGAATATTGCTGCATTCTTTTTCAGAAGCCATGGTATGCAAAATTCCAAACAATATGGCAGGGTGCTTCTATTTATGGAATTGCAGCTAGGTATTGCATTTTTGCTTCTTTGTTATCAATTATCAACAAGTGAGCAATCATGAAGTTTCCATATCCAGATGCTTTGACAACTTTACATATTTGACAAGTGTAGTGGCAGTCCTGATTGTTGGCATACTTGGTTATATCTGTAACATGTTTGACTGGTTTAGGCAATGTGAACAAGCTTCCGACGGTGGTAATAAATCTTGTCATATGGGATAATCATGCAACATTTAAAGGAACAATTGGACTGTTAATTTGCATGCTTGGAGAAATTTTCTTTTTTATCAACAGTCAGTGGCTAAGCCCCCACCCATTTCTTCTGAGCCTGCCACAAATGATGATGAGAAACAACCTTTAGAGTTACCATCCTCGTAATTTGAAGGTCTTTGAAATGAGTGCCTTCCCCGCACCGGCAACACCGCTGTGCCTGCGGAAGGAATATTTTTCTCGGAAGAGTAATTTTGTTAGGGACTTTATCATTCATTCAAAATATTCTTTCAAGGACGCTTTTACAAAGGAGGACACCATGTCAAGTCCGTAAAACCGAGAAGGCCTCTTCCAAGAAGTTGTGAAGTCATTTACAAATATAGTGTGCTAATTTTGATACTTTGATTTTCATACTGCTTATTGGTTTAGCGAGTCTCCGCTCATTAACCACCGAAAGAAGTGCTTCTAAGTGGTATGTATGCTCTTAAATCCAAACACCAGTAACTACGCCGTAGCATACCAAACTAAAATATTCAAAAATCTGCCGATATCGCAGATTCTGTTGGAATGATGTGAAATTTTCTGGAATAGGATGATTTTGAATTATCAAACCAAGTCTAACACTATTCTGAAAAAGAAAGTCAAAAATAAGTTTTTGACTATATTTGGTCATTCTAAAAAGGCTACCGCAACATCGAGGATCTAAAAAATGATTTTGTACTCTTGAAGTTGTTGTTGTTTTGATACACGTTCCAGAAAAGGTTTACAGAGGCGGGTTGCAACCTAACACTCTTTCGCTATGGCTTCAATGCCTTGAGTTTCTTTGGCTTTTTTACTGCAAACTTATTGGTGGCTTTTTTATGATCGGCCCCTACACAATCCAGTGGATTTTTGGTTTACCGTTGTCCTTGATCCTACTCTTTGAAAATGCTAGTGGTGGTGCAGCCTTAGTTTCCTCATTATGTTTCGGGAAGGCTGAAATATGCAATTGGGGAAAATCCTCATTTCTCTCTTAATCACGGAAGATAGTCATGGTGTATGTGCCCGTTGACCTCATACTAAGAATTGGAAGAAGATCCTAGTATTTATATCAGTTGGGGACTTTACATTAGACAGCCGTGACTCGTGCGTATATACTTGAGGTGTGTGGTCAGTTGTTTTCACTTGCATTTCATGGAGACCTTTTGCGTGAGAGAACTACCGCTAACAAAATCTTCAAAATGATCCTGAAATGTTTCGCTCTTCAAGGGAGTGACATCCAAAGATCCCAAGATCTTCTACTGTATTGATGAGGGTACCATGTCAATGCTTATCGACATTGAACCATTACACAAAGCCGCAAAAGGCACATCAACTTTGGCAGGGCAGAATATATATATAGGCAACTACATCTATGTAATCGCTTTTGCTGGAAAACCATATCTCTATTCGGCCGCGGGCTTACCAAGTATCCGGGCTGGTGATTGGCTAATGATCGTGTTTTACAAATATCTCGTTACTATTCATATAGACTGCTACAAATATCCTCTTTTGCATATATAACTTTTCGCAGCCTTTTCCGGTGAAGAAGATTTTCACTTAGTCGATGTCTACCATTCTGTCAAGGATTTTATGGGAAATCACGCGAATAGAGCGCAGCACTGCTGTACTATCGACTCATCTAATGAACAATACAGAAGTGAAGCCTGATTAGCTTCACATGTTAGGGAAAAGAATAAGATAAATCAATCGTACGCCAAGAAATTCTAGTGCGAATCGTGAAAGGTAGGGATATTCTTTGCATGTAATCGGTGATTCATCCAAGCCAATTTTGGGTAAGTCGCTTATGGGTTTAGGCTGAAACGCGGTGTAGCTCATTAACCAATCGGAAAGGCTAAACACTCCATGGCCCAATAATACTAAAGGCATGGCACCGGCAGTTCTTCGAAACCTCACAGGAGATATCCCCCATTGAGCCAAATGTTAGCACTCAAAAACGCACCGAGATTTTTGAAGGAAAGATGCCTAATATTGTAGGAAAAATTTTCCAGCCTTCCCTAGCTCCAAATCCAAATCTGATTGCATCATTGAAAAGCTTTCTATGATCTGTAGTTAAAATCGACTATTTGAACGTGCAAAACGTATTATTCCAATTTTATGGCTGAGAAAATTGATTTTACCAAAGGCAATTTTTGTTTGATTCTCGACTCTTCTATGGTTTAGGCTAACAGATTCCATCGGCTCATTAACCATCGGTGCCCGGGTGGTAAATTCAAGACGCAACTTCCAAATAACCACCGAAACCTTGTTTTAACCATAATTCTTGAAATTTCGCCCAGATCAGTAATTTTTGAAGCATAATGAGATTAAACCTCTTGGAATAGACATGTGGTGAATTATCAAGTCTAGCACAACAGTTATTTTTACAAATGGTGGAGAAAGGAGGTTTTTCAAAGGATATGGACAATTTATGTTGAACGGAAAATTAGGATATTCTCACACCTCAGCAAATTCCAATTTTGCCTCTTAGAAGAGTCACTATTCAGCCTTGGGAGGTCAGTTGTCTCCTACCTCACCAACAACAAGAGAAAAGAATATAAATCCGGTGACTCGGCCCCTTGGGATTATCCCACATATTTGGCAACTGAACTTTGACTTGCTATTTTTAGATGATTTGTTCCATGTTTTCAGGATCTCAGAACCGCTTTGTAAAGGCTATGCTTCCTAGGAACTCATTGATGTAAAGGGTTCTATTTTGGATACAGGAATGCTCTTTCAGATTCTAGACCTTTCATTTGCTAATACGTATCACGTGCTCTTCCATTTTGGTGGCGCTTTCCATATTTCTTTTCAATTGCTATATTGTTGTCAAACCTTGAACAACTGTTATCCTATTGTTTGGTTATGATTATAATCGGGCCTTTATTTTTTTTATTAGACCCTGCTTTGCACTGGTTTATGAGCAATCTTTTCTTCACCCACTGAAAGCTATCTTACTGTTTAACCAATCTTGGAGAGCATTGTCTATTTGTTTATCATTTTGATGTCTGAATGCCATAAGTTGAATTGAGTTATCCCATTGATCGACTTTTACAAAATACAAAAACATTCATTTCTTAAGTTACCAAGCACCTTTGGTCTGCAACCACAAAGGGTTTCTTGGAGTGATAACAGAAAATATCCCCCATTGTTAGCATTGTGACTTGGTTGGTAAAACCATCTACTTTGTGGTTGTTCTCCCTTTGCACATGGTAAAACTTGATGCTACAGAATTTGGGTGCTTCTTTTTTTTCCTGAGTGATCATTGGTGCTAATAGGTGATTAGCAAGAGAAGAATTCTTAGTTGTGTGGTTTATGATGGCCTTTGAATACCCCTACCACAATTAGTGTATGGATGCGAGAATCGATGGCGATCTTCAAGCCTTGAAATAAAGCATAGGCTTTTGCTTGATTGTTGGTTGAAGTACCAAGACCCCAAGTGAATGACGATTACATGGTTCCTTTAGGGTTCATGATAACCCTTCTCACACTTGCCACCCTAAAAACACTCAATGATACTTAGAACATAAAATATATAACTAAATATTGTATAAACATAAAATCATAACTAAAATTGCATACCGGTAATATTATTAAAACATAATCCAAGGACATTCATAACATATATTGACACAATATTTATAGTGGGAAACAACCTAAAGATCAGAGGAAAAACCCATAATCGAAAGGTAGAGCTCAAGTCCTTATTCTTCAAAAAAAGTTATAACATAATCTATTAACCCAATCAGTACATCAACTCATAGGCAAAAATAAAAAAAGAAGCTAAACTATATTGGTCAAGACTATACCTATTTATAGCCAAGGGCTACTTTATAAGGTCAACTTTGATTAAGAATCCCTTTAGTAGCCATGTTTGATATAGGAAAAGTTAATCATGCTATGATTTAATGCATTGTGTGGTCTAGTGTTGATGGGATTTTAATTACAAAAACTAGGGTGTGTTCACATCCAACAAAGATGCAAGGTGTACAAAATGGAGTAAGAAACTACAATGAATATATTATTGACTTTGAGGAGCTCGAAGAGAAAATAGAAGAAGTTAAGAGGATGGCGTTATAACTAAATGAGGATATCTTTAAAGAAATTAATAAGTTGAGAATCCTTATTTCACTTTAGGATGAGCATATTGTAGTAATGGAAGTTAAAATCCATGAAATTGAAGAGTTTGCAATATTCTTTTCATCTATTAGCATCCCAACATAGTTCTTTTAAAGAGAAAGTCGAAGAGGTGAGTGCATTTAGAGCAAATATTGTGCCATACTCAAAATATTCAAGTGGTTGCTCTATAGTGAGGAGAGCCCTTAGTAGGGTTTATCATGTAACTAAGTGACACGGACGCCAATTGCCCATGTTTTAGAGTCCTATAACTTATCTCCCCTATTTTGTTGTAAACTTGGCAACTGGTATATTTATCAATATTCATTATATCAATATTTTCTATATTGATGTGGTATTAGAAATCTTCCTAAATAATGAATGCATTTATGAAATATTAGAAAGAAGGTGACACACAACTAATATGGACCTACAACTCAAGATTGGCATTCTAAGTATAGAAGATGCCTTGTGCATGGATTTGTTTTGTTAATATAAATATTTTGTTTAAAATAAATTATCTCTATATATAATGCTTTATCTCATCACTACCAAAGAAAACAATTTTGAAAGAATGCAATAATCAAATTCTCATTGATTTCTTATTTATGGGAAATCACATAACAAAAAGATGGCACACAATGATATTCTAACTAATATAATTGTAATTAGGTTAAAAAAAAAAAAATCAAGTGTGATCTATAATATGGATTTGAAGAATCAAGCATTTTATGTTTTAAATGAATATTCTTAAATTAATGTAATAGTAAATCATTTAATTCTTAAAATAAGAAATGGTATAGGTGTTTTTTGTTAATTAAAATCTATTGTGATAATAGGTATTTTTTACAACTTAGGATAAGGGAGATGTGTAATTTCTTTTGTGCTCAAAGTGGAGTTAATAAGTGGCATTTTAAAAAATTATAAAACATTAAGTAATTAAAAAATACAGTATTAGGTCAGGGAGGTCAGATATTAGATTATAATGTTACTTGAGACTATGATTTACCCTGCTTACCATCCATGCATCATGGAAAAGTATTTGATGAATTTTCAGCTAAGCTTTCTTCGAAAAAAAAAAAAAAAAGCTTACCATATGCTTAAAATTACAAGCAATTTATTGAATATTATAGGTAGAAAACCATTAAATGTCAACAATCATGTTTTATCTTCTTAGATTTTATATATTTTAATATTCCATGTAAATTTCCATCTTAAATAATAACAACCTTCAAAACTATAACAAGATTGATTACAATCTGCAAATCCATTTTGAGTGCATTTAAAAAAAATACAGAATACAGTAATTTAGCATTGATCTCAAGGTGGAATAAAATTAAGAAGACTTCTAAACAAATGATTATCAAATAGATAATACTCAGCGAACTCAAAATTCCACGAAATTTTTTTCATGAGAGATAATAGTAAGGATAATTTTTTCGTAAAAACATGAAAAGTCATATAAACAAAACCCAACTGGATTTTCTGAAAATTCGGAGCTTCGAAGTTATAGTCTTTTCAATATACCATTTAAAATTCCATCTTAAATAATTACCACCCTCGAAAGTGTAGCAATATTGATTACAATCTCAATGTACCTAGAGGGCAGGGAATTTGGTTGAGGGACAAAAATTTAAGAGCACAAATTAAAGTAAACAGACTTTCAATGTTCAAATGAAAAATGTTTGTGTGTGCTCTTGGGCAATATAGGCCTGAAGAAATCAACAAGCATGATGCATCACACAAAAGTGTTTTGAATGCATTTTAGGTATAAATTTTTGTTATAATTTGCAACAAGCATAACAATTATGAGAAAACTAACACAAATGCAAAAATAAAAATTAAGCAGTATAATCAATATAAATGCAATATATCAATCAATTTGATATTGTACTTATGATAATCACATTTTCAATAACTAGTATATAATCATCTTAATTACAATCTATAACGTGTCGAGAGGGATCAAATTTCTTGAGGTGTAAACCTTTCCTCGAGGTGCAAGCATTTCCTCATTATTTTTTAATTAATCTTAAAAGGGTTTGCACTTCAAGGGATTTGATCTCTATGAGTGCATAATAAATTCAGAGTTAGAAGTTCGGTGTATTCTACAATCCAATATGAGGGAGATGTATAGCATCTAGACTTATATATATAAATATTTTTAAAAACCTATGTAATGTGAAAAAGAAAATTACAGAAAGTTAGGTGTATTTTACAATCCAGTATGAAGAAAATATGAACCAATCTAAATCCATCTTGACTATGAAATATTTTAAGCACTTAACTCTGTAATCTTTTAAGCACCTAAAAATTTCCAGCATACTCTAAATATGTTACAATTTGGACTTTTTTTATCTGGATTGGATCATCATACAATTTGTCATCTATCTTGGTACTTTATGGGTGGAAAAAATTGGAGGAATCGGCTTGTAGGGCCATTTTAGTGGCAGATCTCAATTTGGAAAATTGGGGTCTAGAACCTTTCAGAGCCATTTTGAGGCATTAAATGACATTTTTCGGGTTATAGGGTTTTGACAGTTGTGCCCACATGCTCGACGATGTTCTACACACTGAAACTTTCCAACGGTGCAAAAATCGCCTTAATCGAAGCTCGTATGCAAACATTATGCCTCCCACAAGTTGACCTACCTTGTTAACCACCATGGTAAAAGTGGATATCAGGTCAGCCCCCATTACTCAAATGTGTGTGGCTAGCCACATATAGAATTTTAAGAAGATTCTAGAAGGCCCAAACCTTATCTCTAATTGATGGTTGAGGAAGTCAAAACCCTACCCCTAGATGGGCTATCAAGCTACGTTAAATACTGAGCTACTAGGAGGAGAAGGGGTTCCATTATTTTGTATGGTACTTGTTCCATAGTTGAGTAAAGCATCTAAGAGTGGTACTTTTGAGAGCATAATAGAGTAGGTAGGAGATTATGTAGCAGTCGTTCAGGCCACAGCTTCAAAGGAAACTCCATAGTGATCATTGCCCCTTTCTTTGTACTTTCTATTCATAATTGAAGAAAAGAGAGCAGAGCATAGGCCTCACCGTATAGTTGTGTTTTCTCCCATATTGGGTTTCGCATGATATATCTTGTGTGGATGGTGTGTATATTTTCTCATTCTTTCATTTTCATATTTAGTTATTTTCATAAATCTAAGCAATAAGCCAGTAATAACTAATCTGGGATCTAAGGAAATAAATTGCATAATCTAAAATCTCATAACAGTATAAGATCTATTGTGATGAAATTTTCCAATGGAATATCCACAGAATTTTATAGATCATATTGGTATCAGAGAAGGTTTCTTTGGGGTATTTGTGGAAAGTTGAAGGGATTAGAAATTTTCTTAAGAAGAAATTTGTAGAACCCTAGCCATGGCAGATGAGTTTGTTCACAAAAACCCTCAAGATCTAGCAAAAGAGATATCTGTGAGGTTGGAAGAGAAAGTCGCTAATATCTCTCGCAATATGGCCCTCCTCATGGCAGCTCTAACAAGCAAGCTTGGACCATTTGAGGAGGCTAGAGGCTCTAACTCAAAGATCAGATCAAAGGGGAAACTGAGAAAAAATGAAGACCCAGAAAAGGATTCGAGGAAAGAGCCCGATAAAGAGCAGTGAAGTTCCAATGCCATTACCCCCTCACAATCCTTATTTAAAATGGAAGCAAAAGTGAATATCAAGCCATACCAAGGTAATATCAATGTAGTAAAGTTGAATAATTGGTTGTAACAGTTAGAGGTATATTTCAATGTCCACCATATAGAAGAAGAGCATAAGATTTAGTTTGTCATACTGAAATTAGAGGTCCATGCATTAACTTGGTGGGAAATTCATATGGAGACACTTAGACTGGAGGGTGATATGCTAGTAACTAAGTGGGAGGATTTCAAAACCCTCATTAAGTTTCAGTTCTACCCTATTGGATATGTAGAGGACCAATAGATCCATGACATTACTTTAGGAAAAGGTAGAGGTAGAGAGTGCAAAACTACACCACTGAATTCAAGAAGGTGGCTATCATGTTGGTTATCTCTCCCATGAACCTGGATGTACTCCTCAAGTATTTTGGGTCTCTACACAATCAATGGCGAAAGAAAGTGATGCTCTTCAAGCCCAATATAGTTGATGAGACATGTGTGCAAGAACAATATTTGGAAAATATAGGCCACAAAAAAGGGCAACCAAGTAGCTCCAAACAGAAAGAGCACCAAGACGCTTCCGAGGAAAAAAAGAAGAAGTGAAAAGGGAAAGACAAGAAGACAACAACCACTGCACATCAGTGTAATGATCCAAGTAACCACTATAACAATTGCAATATATATGGACACACTGAAGAAAAGTGTTGGAAACTACATCTAGAGCTAAACCCTAAGAACTATAAGAAGGATGTCAAGAAGAAAAACCTTATATTCATGGATTCAAGAAATTAGGTAGAGAATAACTCAGATGTGGATGAGAAGATTGTTTGCACTTCTGTGCAAAATGAGGTGAATCTAACTAGCCTTCATCATAAAGAAGAGAAGGAGATGACAAAACTCTTTCATATCAATATTCAAGTCAAGAAGACCAAGGTATAGGCTTTATTCAATTCTAGTTCACAGGCCAATCTCATAGCAGCCAATCTAGTCAACAAGATTGGGTTGGAGGTTCATGATCATCCTAGCCCATATCCATTAGGGTGGGTAAAAAATGATGCAGAGATCAAGGTCATGATACAGTGTAAGATCAAATTTGTTTTAAGTGCATATTTGATTGATGAAGTGGGGTTAGATGTAGTACCTCTTGACATGTGTGGAATAGTGTTTGGAAGCCCCTACATGTATATGAGGGATGCAATCTTCATGAGGAGAGAAAATCAATACTTCTTGATCAAGGATGGGAAGTCTTTCATCATCAATGCACATAAAGGTAAATAGAATATCTCACTAATAAGTGCTAACCAAGACAAAAAGTTGATCAATTCAAGTAAGAAATATGTGGTGTTTTTCTTAAGAGAGAATCAGCCAAGTGATGGATCGGTAAGAGTAAAAGAATCTTTGGAGGGATGTACTAAGGAGAAAAAAAAAATAACTGGAGGAGTTGATACAAGAATAAAAAGGATTGTTCCAGGAGCATAAAGAGCTACCACCTAAGACAAAAGTGGAGCACATATAGTTGTTTCTTGAATCCCCATTACCAAATATTAGGTTGTATAGACAGTTTATTCTCGAAGCAAACAAAGTGAAGAGATAGTTGCAATAACTTCTAGAGTAGGGAGTTATCCAACTAATCACTTCACCTTATGGGTCACCTATCATCATAGTACTCAATAAGGATGGGACTTGGTGAATGTGTATCAACTCCGAAACTTTGAGCAAGATTACACTCAAGAATCAATACCCTCTCCGTAGGATTAATGATTTGTTAGACCAATTGTAGCCTGCCAAGTACTTCACCAAGTTGGATCTCAAATTTGGATACCACCAAGTACATGTCAATGAAGAAGACACGTGGAATATTGCCTTCAAGGCGAGACAAGGTTTGTATGAATGGTTGGTCATGCCATTTGGTTTATGTAATGCACCAGCTACATTTATGAGAATGATTAATGTTGTATTGTGTCCATATTTAGATTCATTTGTTATAGTGTATTTGGATAATATATCGGTTTATATCTCTACTTGGGAGCAACATATCTCACATCTCATGTAAGTGTTAGAGACTCTAAAAAAACATCGGTTGTTGGCTAACCTCAAGAAATGTGAGTTTGTTGTGCATTCATTGGTAAATTTGGGGTATGTTATCGGTGGAGGGAAGCTCAAGATAGATCCCGCAAAGATGGATGCGATCATAAAATGGTCGATTCCTACTAATTTCACTGAAGTCATGAGCTTTGTTGGTGTAGCACGGTACCTATGAAATTTCATAGCAAATTTTTCAGCGGTAGTTCCACCACTCTATGCCATAACAACTAGTGGTTAGAGTTTCCAATGGGGAAAGAATTAGCAGAATTTTGACAAGCTAAAATGAAAGATTAGTCAGTCACTAGTTTTCACATTTCCTAACTTGCATAAGCCCTTTGAAGTGGGGACAGATGCAAGTGGGTAAGTTATGGGAGCAATTTTGATGCAAGAAGGTAGGCCAATATGTTATCATTCTAAGATGTTTCATGGGGGAGTCTTAAACTATGCTACCTATGATAAGGAACTTTATGCCCTAGTTCAAGTTGTTAAGAAGTAAAATCACTATATAATGAGAAAGGAAACCATTATCCACACAAATCACTAGCCACTACAGTATTTGTAGGCTAAGAGTAAGCTTCAACAAACCAGACATTACAAGTGAATGGGTTTTTTGCAACCATTTCATCTAGTCATCAAGTATAATAAGGGAAACACTAATAAGTTGGCATACATGCTTTCAAGAAAACCCACATCCAATAGTACAAATTTGGGAACTTTTATGCACATGGAGCCTTTTACCCATGATGTATACATAAGGATGACTATCATATTCATAGTGGGTTTCTCTACAAGATATACAAGCTCTGTGTTCCTAAAGGTGAAAGATTGCAGCTTATCAGAGAGGCTCGCACCTCCAAGGTTGCAGGACATTTTGGTGTTGGCAAAAAAATTGCTAACTTACAAGGGTATGCATATTGGCCCGAAATGCAAGAAGATGTAGCTCAGTATATTAGAGGATGCATGCTTTGTTGTCCCAACAAATCTAGTAATAGGAATAAATGTTTACACCATCCCTTACATGAACCCACTCGACCTTGGGAAAGTATTTCCGTGGATTTTTTGGGTGGTTTACCAACAACTCAAAAGGGACATGACTATTTATTTGTGATAGTTGAAAGGTTCAACAAGATGTGCATTCTTATGCCTTGTAAAACGACTAGCTAAGGACAAGAAGCAACAAACATGTTCTTTGAACAGGTCTGGATGCACTTTGGGATACTAAGAAGCATCATCTCAAACATGGATACCAAATTTCTCAATGCCTTTTGGACCACACTTTGGGAAAATATGGACACTAAGTTCAAGAGATCTACAACATTCCATCCACAAACAGATGGACATACATAAGTAGTTAACGGGGGTTTGGTGCAATTTTTTAGGGGTTACAATAAAAAAGCATCTGAAGACATGGGATGGAAATCTGATTTATATTCAACACTCTTATAACAGAGCAGTCCATATTTCTACTGGTAAGTCCCCTTTTGAAACTTGATTTGGATATTTTCCACCTTCTCCCTTGGATGTCATTTATGGAACGAGGAGGGGTGAGGGAAGACATCACGAGAGAAGCATTAAAAGTAGAGAAGTTTGTTGAAAATATTAGAAAGATACATTTGCAAGTATAGGAGATGGTGAAGAAGTCATAGGAAAAGTATAAGGCTAGACATGACCAACACATAATCGAGAATTCATTCAAAGAGGGAGACAAAGTTAGATTACAACTAAACAAGGAAAGACTACATGGTCCTAGTAAAAAGATCAGAGCTCTACGGTATGACCCTTTTGAGGTATTTGGAGAAGGTGGGAGATAATGCCTACAAATTCAATTTACCCCCATACATGCACATTTACTCAGCAATGAATATGGAAATTTTGAAACTCTATGAACCTTCTATGTTGGATCAGGAAGTGGAGCATATCCTACCCACCATAAAGGACTTAGCACCAAATGCTCAAGAAAAGTTGGCATAAGACACAGTTTTGTAGAGGAAGTTCAGAACTACAAGACATGGACAACATGACCTTTGGTAAATTGGGTTGAAAGGACAACTTTCAAGCAAAACAAAATGGTACTCAAGGGATAAGGTCGGGGACAAATTTCCTCATCTCATTTAGTAAATATTTTGGGGACCAAAATCCTCCCTAAATGGGGAGGTACGATCTAGATTGGATCATCATACAATTTGTCATTTATCTTGGTACTTTCTAGCTGGAAAATAATTGGAGGAATCGACTTGTAGGGCCATTTTAGTGGCAAGTCTCAATTTAGAAAATTGGAGTTTGGAACCTTCTAGAGCCACTTCGAGGCATTAAATGGATTTTTTAGGGGGTTACAAGGTCTGTAACTTGTGCCCACATCCTTGACAATGTTTTACATATCAAGAGTTTCCAACGGTACAAATATCACCTCAATCAGAGCTCATATGTGAAAGTTATGCCTCTTACAAGTTGACCTACCTTGTTGACCACCATGGTACGAGTGGATGCCACGTCATCCTACATTACTCAAATGTGTGGGGCTAATGACATGTCGACTTTCGAGAATATTCTAGAAGATCCAAACCTTATCACTAATTGAGGGTTGATGAAGTCATAACCCTACCCCTAGATGGTTAATGTTCTATGTTAAATATCGAGCCGCTAGGAGGAGAAGGGGTTTCATTATTTTGTATGGTATGTGTTCCATAGTTGAGCAGAGCATCTAAGAGTGGTATTTTTTAGAGCATAACAGAGGAGGTAACATATTCTATAGCAGTCATTCAGGCTACAGTGTCAAAGACAACTCCATAGTGAGTGCCCCTTTCTCTGTACTTGATATTCATAACTGAAGAAAAGAGAGCAGAGCATAGGGCTCGCCTTCTAGATGGGTTTTCTCCCATATTGGGTTTCCCGACATTTGTGTGGATGGTGTGTATATTTGTGTAATGTACCCAGCCACCAGGGTGAGCCACACTACCTCAAAATGTCCACTTCAAGGACGCTCTAAAAACCACTTTGTAACATACCCGGTACAACAAATACTAAAACGATTTGCTCAAATATTGATTTGAAACGTACCCATTGCTTGGGTACTTCCAAATTCGCCCTCTTAGACCAATTTTGAATTATTGTTCTAATATTTAATTAATCGAGAACATGAATCCAAGCATGCAATTAACCAGAAGATGTTAAACCATAAAAGAATGCTTAACAGTATGTCATGCATAGCATTAACAACAAACATGCATAGCATAAACACATCATCTCAGAGATCATAATAATACACAACAGAATATAAATATACAAGAAAACATAGAGAGCACTTATCATTCATTAACCATCCACCAATTGGATGCACACCAAGGATGTTCATTCCAACCATAGACACTATTGTTCCAAATTTCAACAACAGGTCACCCCTAAGTCAGGGCTATGAATCCACAAGGATGGGTCTTAGGCTGACTCTACACATAGCAATTAGCTAACAAGCTCTTAGGTTTTCCCAACCACACAACAATCATAATTTCCAACTCTCTTCCCCCTTCAGTCTGCACAACCCAAAGAAATGAACCTCTTTCTCTGTCATGCAATCCTTCAAGTTGTTCCATTTCTCTCAAGGGATTCAATGCTACTGGTTAGGGAATCTCAATACTGGAAACTCCAATGATTCTCAGTTGTGGATGGTTCTTTCAGAACTTTCATTAATCTTATGCACACATGCATCCATTCCCTCTTGGAATAATCAATAATTTCTCACAGCCATCTCACAATGGCTCTCCTCCTCCAACCATTTGTTTCCATGCTAAGACCTCGAGCACATGAATGAGCAAGCCTAGAACAAAATGAATGAATAATCATTTAATGAAGAACAACCCCAAATAGCCCACAGGAAAGGTTTATATAATTACAAGAACCAAGAACCACATGGTCTCCCCCCAAGAAGCTTATGTAACCACTTCCTCAAATAAAACCAAGATGGGTGAATAAAATAATAATAAAATGATTAGTCCATTTAGCCCCTTCTCTTGTGGAATCATAGTCCCCTGTCTCCGACCCTTTTCAACATACCGACTCACATTACATTCTAGTTCATAGAGAATTATTGGAATCACATATATCAATTGTTGAGATTGCAAAATGTGGGTGCAATAGGGATTTTTAAGGGCATTGGAGATAGAGATTTTTTAGGGCATTGAATTCATTTATGCATTCAAAAATGCAATTTCAAGTGTGAAAATTTGTAATTTTACCAATAATTATATAGTGGCCAATTTGATGATGATCCCAAGAAAAAGTCCAATGAAATGATGATTACCAATAAAAGTCCAAATCATATAATATTTAAACTTCTCCGAAATTTACATCTCAATTTGTTTTTATCTCTATTTATTTAATAGATCTTAAAAAACAATATGCCTACACTACTTTCAAATATATGATCAACATATTCCTACTTAACATATTCCATGGTGTACTAATTAATCTCACACAAACAATATACAATATACTAATTAATGTCACACAAACAATATACAATATACAGTTAACTAAGTAGCATTGAATGCTGCAGCAGGTGGATTATAAACAATGAAAACGCTGCAGATACAGTCTTCATCCACCTGCTGCAGCATTCACTGCTTAGCCTGCTGCATATTGGCCGCCATTAGTCTCATACTAATTTGCCTCAGAGGTTGTCATACATTTGCATTGACTAAATGCAAACGTACCCTCGAAAATCCACTAAAAGGGCGTGCTAGGGCACTTGGGTCCGCCTTTAAGCGCCTCCATGTGACCGCGGTCTGACAAGAGCTTTGGAAAGGTTTAAGAAGAGACTTGGGCACAGAGCACGAGGCGCACTAGGGTTTAAGAGATGAGTGGTTTATAAAAGACAGTTTGTGCAGAAGCTCCATATGTGGAGGCAGAGAAGGCTTAATGGCGTCGCGGGTGAATTCGAAGGGCAAAGGCAAAATGGGCAAGGGATCAAAGGCCAGAGATTCCAGATCTGCGACTAGAGTAGTCAAAGAATGGACTACATGGGTAATGAAGAAGACCAAGACAATCACCCACTATGGCTTCATTCCAATGATTATCATCATAGGCATGAATTCGGAGCCCAAGCCTCAGCTTGCTCAGCTTCTCAGTCCTCTCTGATCTCTTCCGAATTTTATTGGAATACCTGTTACATAAACCCCCAGACCTATGTTGTTTGTATTTGATATAAATAACTTTTAGGTGTTTGAAGCCATGGAGGCCGTTAGGGTTTGTTCCATGCAGAATTGTTGTGTATGGTCTAATTAGGGTTAGGGTTTTTGTCAGTGGAGCTTTTATTCGATTCAAGCTTTATTTTCTGTAATCGCCCTTTGGATACCTTGAATACACTATTATGGGTAGCAAAGAAATTGTGACATGTTAAAGAGTAATGGCAGCCATGAACGCACAGCACAGACATAGAACATTGAGTTTATTTATCTATTTTCAAAACAATGGATGAAACACAGCACAGACATAGAACATTGAGTTTATTTATCTATTTTCAAAACAATGGATGAAATTTTTGTTTGAGATGGCTTACATTTTTATTGCTTGGAGTTTCCTATCCGTTCCAATTGTCTTGGTTTACAATAATCTGTGAAGCATAAATATGTTCATGTATTGCACTCTTCATATCTGTTAAGTACAAGTACTTTAAAGTATGGTGAATCTAACTGTGAACATACCCCATTGTAGAGCTATGCAGTATTATTACTCGCAGCCAAAGCAGGGGGTCACTTTGGCAGTCAAAGTGCACGGACTCTTCATTAGTTTATGAACGGCCAATTTATTTTCGCAAAGTTTTATAAATTTGAAAAAATAATATATTAAACTTCATATTTATATATTTATAATATATAATAGAGAAAAAAATTGTATTTTTAATTTGTATTGATTTTGTTAGTTTAATAAGCTAAATGTTTTAGGTTTTGGGTTTTTTTTAGATATTATTTTTTTAATTTTGTTTCTACAAGAAATTGTTGGATCTATCGATTTGAGTGGTTAAAGAGTGTTTCAGGGTTTTTTCAAGAGGTTAAATCTGTTTATGCATTTACCAAAATTTATATAGCTCCCTGAAAAATACCAAAATGTAAAATGTAGAAAGTTTAAACAACCTCATTTAAAAGGTAGACTGTTAAATCTGTTTATGCATTTACCAAAATTTATATAGTTAGGTGAAAAATATCAAAATGTAAAATATAGAAAAACCGTTTTAAAAAGTAGGTTATGTGAATGAGACATAATTATTTTTATGGTGACTCAATTATAAAAATATAAAATTAAAATATTTCTTTTAATAAACAACATAGTCTAGCAATCAATTTAATAATGGTTGTATTTTTCAGTTATCATGTGCATGGATGATAATAATTTAATAATGGTTGTATTTTTCAGTTATCATGTGCATGGATGATAATAGTAAATAAATAATTTCCCTTTTTATCACCATCCTTTTTGTTTCATTTAGTTTTTCTGTATGCTTATAAGTAGTGATTAAAATTGAAGTCTTTCTATCTCCTAAAGGGTTAAAATATGTCTTAAAAGATTAATTCAAAGAATATTTAAAAAAAAAATGTAAATCTTTGAAATAACTTATTATTTATAAAACACAATAATATCATAAAATGTCAAAAGAAGGGTTATATTTTCAATAATCTATCAATGTCCTCACTTCCAAAGCTTGGTTGGTCATGAGCATTATTTTATCATGCAATACTTGTTTTTGGCATCTAAAAACTAAAATCATCTCTATTATAGTGGACTCTTATGTATTCCATGACGTATCATTCTACAAGAGTGAATCCATCACATTGCTCACACCTAGATAATTATCCTACTATTGTATTGGTGTATGCACTATTTTGTGTCACTTAATGAAAACTTCCCAAGTGAGCTTACTCATCTTCTCTTTGTGAATCCCCACTTGAATTCATGTGTTATGAGCATTGTCTATTGTTGTCAATATGGGAAACTTTCATCATATTTAGTTTACATCCAGCACTTGCCATAATGTCATTTGCTTTGTTATCTTTGCCCCTAGCACTCACCATAAAGTCATTTCCTTTGTTATCTTTGTCTACACTATTGGCTCTTTGAAAAAACAAAACTAGTCATAGATGATAGATGTAAATTGTAATGACATTCGGAGCTTATTAGTAAGGTTAATTACAAATGGTTTGTTGAATGTCAATTTTGAAGAGAAAACAATGGACATTGAGAAAACCCATTATAGCTTTGGTAGTTAATATGATTATTATTTCAGCACATTTGCAACCCTCTCTACCATTTAGTATGTAATTCATGACATCCCACTAATACAATAGATAATGAGAACAAAACACATAATTAAGAATTGAATGTAAATATGTCAACAATCCATCAATCTTGTACAAGTTTGATCAAGCTCATCATAAAGATGGTGTATAATTTTTCTTTATTTCACAAAAAAACTATTTAATGATTATGTTTTTTTATTAAAAACTCTAATAACTTGGTGAAATTTTCTAACTTAAGTTATTCATTAGATTTAAATATGAACCTTGTTAATATCACACAACTTAAAATTGAGATTACAACAATGAGAATTGTGATTCGCTTAGAACAACATCTTTGAAGCTGAGTGGGATTATTAAAAAATCTAGCGAGAAGGTAACACGATTTTTATCATCAAACTTATGCATTAGGGATTATGCTCTAACATCCCACTCTTTCATGCATTTTTGCATGGTTTGAGAGATAAAGTGGACAATCAATATCCTCACTAAAAATTAACACACTTGGTGGTCTTGATGAGTACTTTCCATTAGTTTCGTGTTTTATGGATCTTAGGAAGCTCCAAATCATACACATGTTAACCTAAATAATAAGCAAGGGATGTGGTTTTCATGTAACTCGAGACCTATAACACAAATACGGTCTTTCCATTACTTTTATAGTATTTTGATAGAGTTATCACCCTTCAACAAAGGCCTCAAACTGTACTATTTTCTGATGAGATCTAGAATGAACATGACTCCCATAGTTAAGAAAGGTTGGCATCTGCTCAAAATTTGAATATAAGATGCAATGCTCATGTTCATTGATACATATGAATGCAATGAATGGATACAGAGATTACATCCTCTCTTATATGGATGTTCACAACAATGTTTGATTTTGTGATTGTGTCTAAAGTTTTATATGGTTATTTTTAACACTTTGAAATTCTTTCAAACAAAACATGGTTCACCCATCAAAAGGTTATATTGGAAATTACAAAGTATGTTTATTATTGCTTTTTATTGAAATTTCAACTTATCTATCTATTTGGTTTTTCATTAAATAATTGTAAGAGCAATATTTTATTTAAAATCATTTTTTGAAGCATGTAGCTAGTTTGTTAATTGAAGTAAACTAATTTTTGGATTTTTTATCATGGAAGGGTCGAATGAATGTATACTCTTCAACTTTAAATTAAGAATAGCCCTTCAAATTTGATCAAATTTGATTACTGTTAGTAGGTTTGTTCTTAAAGAGAACCCAAATTTATAGTTCAGGAAAATCTAAAGTGCTAGATAGACTTTGATCTCAATACGTTGTTGATGGATGCATCCTCTAATGGCATAGAGTAATTTACCTCGAAATGAATGCAAAGTTTGTACAACACTTAAAGCTTGCCCTGTAGTTCCTGGCTCCATCTTGATTGCGGACTGGACATGATAACTACAAATTTGTTATAGCAGTATTGTGTCCTTATATCATATCAAAGTGAACTTTTGGAAGTGTATTATTGTTGTTGTATCCCTCCAGAAGGTGAAATCCAGGTGACATTGTTTAACCCATTTCCACTCTTCTCTCTGCTTTGTTCTTGGTTTATTGCTCTTGCAATTTCTTTGAGTTTGTCATGTCCATGAAGAGGAAGAATTTCACATTTGATGTAGCTATTTCATTTTCATGGCACTTGCAGAGAGTGTTCTCTGTAGGAAATCGAGATTTCAGCATAACTTGTTCTGTGCAGAGTCCACTCTATAACATGAAGAGGAAGAATTTCACATTTAATGTAGTTGTTTCATTTTCATGACACCTGCAGAAAGTGTTCTCTGTAGGAAATCGAAACATTGCACCTTATCCCAAACCCCAGAAAACTAATTTGAATGTCACCTTGACAACACAAAAATGGCTTTTGTAGCTTTTTTACTGAGAACTGTCGAGTCTTAATTGGGTTTTTAGTAGCATTAAATGTTACAAGTGCATACATGTCCAAGTCCTTAAGCAAAACTCTTGGAACATATATTGTTGCACGATTTCCCGTTAAATAATGAAGCGTTCATTGTTGCATGCTTTTCTGTTAAATATGTGATAACATGAGTTTGAGCAATGATCATAGTTTTTTATAATTGGAAGAAGGGATTATATAAATAAAATTTATCATTCTTTACGATGTCCAGAATATCAAGGATCATGGTTTTCTTTTTCATCATTGCCAAACCATAATTTTCAAATATTTACTATTGGTTTGCACATTTATCTCTATTTGCACGTGAACTTGATTTTTTTAGTTTATAGATTTTAATTGAGGGATGGTTTATGAATGAGCCTTATATTCATATATTGACTTGGTTTGCATTTATTGTGTTTATTACGGGCATAAGTCCAATAGTTTACACTAATGTGTTGGGTTTGAATGGTAGGAAAACATGATGATGGTTAACCTCCATTGAAACTTATTTTGATCTATGGGACCTTAAGAAAGGGAAGGAATTACTTGGTTTTCTTTAGAATTTTATTTTTGTGATCGAAAAGTTTTAAGAGAATTGCTTAAATCACTGTAGTTTTGATGAGTTAAAAGGGCAAGAAGGTCGGTATTATAACAAATATTCTAAAAGAAAGTGTTTTCATTTTCAACCCTCTTAGTGTCACAAAGATGATAAATTCTTTTGACCCACAACATTTTAGGAATTGTCCAACACCATGTGTCACTAGGGAGCTTATGAGACTTTGTTCTTATTTTAGTAATGATGATTTTCTTCTTTATGCTAATCAAAACAGAGAGATATGTTTCATCTTCTAGAATATGGTTGATCACCTCCTTATAGTATCTTAACTTTATTTTATCCTCTAATTGTTTATTGCACCACAATTTCTCGTTAAATTTAGATGTAATAATATTTATAATATTATCGTTATTTTGCATAGTAACTTCTCCCTTTATTCCCCGATGATTTAGTCAATACTTGACATCTTTATTCCTACCTCGCTTGAACCGCGAGTGTTTTGACTGGAGTTTGAAGCAATCTTAGTAAGCCTCTTGTCTTCCATGTTGTTTATTTTGTTCTTGTACATTAGGTACCTAGTTATAACTGTGCTTTCAATGGGGGAAATACTCACTTCTATGAAGAGGATAGGATATGGTGTATAGCCTTTTATTTTTAGATTATAAGTTATAAAACACTTTTGGATGTGCTCTATCTTTCTCTATGATTCTATTGAGATGTTGCAACCCCAAACTTCACAACCATATAAGATAACAGGAGCGATGAGTCTTAAATAAGAGTTTCTTATTATCCCATAACTAAAGGTTTGTTGATTTACAATTGTTTTCAAGTCCATAATAAGCTTTCCACCACCTATTTATCATTTTATCAATGCTATAGTTCCAATTAAGAGTGTGATGAAGACCAATTCCAAGATATTTATATGAATTCACTTCCTCCAAGCTATTGTTATCATACACAAAATTAGCTTAAGTGATCTTTTTTGATTCAGTTATCACACCCTTCATTTTGTCGGTGTTAGCAGTCATACCTATACTAGAGCATAAATCCTTGAAAAAATTTAGTTGGTTGTCAAGATCATAGGGACTCATCGCCATAAGAACAATATCATTAGCATAAAGAAGAAAGATGATGACTATACTAGCTAGAGTCGAGCCAACACAACCTACTTCTTCCAAACTACCCTCTAATTTATCAATGTATATGCCAAAAAGGGTAGGGGACAAGGGACAACCTTGCTTAACTCCTATATTACAATTAGTTTATGTCAATCAACCCTTAATGTTCCTAAACTTGGCAATAATGTTCTCATACAACCTTTAAATCACAACAACTCTCAACTTGGAATGAAATTTTAGCTCTTCTAATATATTCCAAAGGTTAGTCTTGAGAACGGTGTCAAAAGATTTTCTAAATTCAACGAAACAACATAGGAGATTAGTTTTATTATTGCAAATAGCTCTTAAATTTGGTCTGGCCTTTACCTTTGTTTTTCTAGCCTTCTAGCCATACGTTGATATTTATTTATTTTGTTTGTTGGTTTGTCTGTGACTTGCAGGACTAGCTTGTTGCTGAGAAACTACGACTCAGGGGCATCTAAGCCGTCAAAATCACCCGAGGATCACACCCGGCCTGAGCCACACCAACCCTTAACATGGTTGGATTTTTTCTCCCCGCGGGTTTTGAACCAATGACTTAACATCATGGAGTGCCTTAACAACACACTCTGTCACCAACTGTCCTTCACCTCGGGGACTAGCCATACGTTGATATTATTTTCTAAAATAATTCCTTATAACTTGGCTAAAAGATGATTAATCATAATGGTCATATAATTAAAGGGATTTTTTTTGTGCCCACTTTTAAAAATAGGTACAATGAAGCTTAGATATCTTATGTGATGTATCATATACAATATTATAGTAATTAAATCTTATCTATAGTGTAAATTGGTCTTGTTACCCGTTATGATGTATAAGTGTGTTTGTGCACCTTATAAGTATGTTCCAAACATGTGATTGGTTTGATCCATCGACATTTTATGGACACACTTTTTTTGGCATGACCCATATGGTTCTATTGACTAATTGCTCAACAGTTAGGTGTGTTATGTCTAGAGAAAAGTCGATGTTGCAAAGTTATTGGTTTATGTCCTTATGCATTGGAAATATTTCCAGTGGCTTTGTGTTCAACCTTGTGATGGTGTCTTGAGATTGTATCTTGTTCATGATGGAGATCACTAGTTTAGAGTTATCGAAATGGTTTCATTGTTTGATTGGTTAGGAGGGTGCATCTCACTTTGTTCCCTTCTCTTATATGTTGATCATCACTTGAGAGATGATTAGACCTTGGTCGGATGGTGTTTGAGATTATGTGTTGAGCACATGAGCATATTTTGATGTATTTCCTATGGTTATATGCGTGGAATCACATTTTGGGGAGCACTTCACATTACCCCCTTTGTTCACTTTGTATATTCTTTCTTGGGGTTATATGTGTCACTTTGTCTAATATCAATGGCTTGGCGTATGAATGCCTTAGCCTTTTTTATGGGTTTTCACTTTTAAAGTACTTTAATATGATATTATTCACCTTCCCAAATAGAGCACCACCCTTGAGCACACATATTCCTACTAATTTAATGTCCAAAGGGCTGGTGTTGACCATATTATGACCACATGGAGGCCTATTACTAGAGCGCCTTAGCTCTTTTTGGTTGAGTTCACTCTTGGACGGACTTATTTGGAGGATTACATGGTATCTTGGTTGAACACTCCCCTTTCTATGCACACATGTTGAGGCATCTTCATTATATGTCATTATTTAATTGTTGAGTAGGGGTCATCCCTTTCTTCCTGGGAGTTTGTTGGAGTTTTGGTCCACCTTTGCACATGGATCAATGTTAGTACGATGGTGCTTGACATAATATCTCATGGATCTATCCATTTGCACACTATTTGAGGGTTGTTATTCCTTGTAAAACACACCCATGAACCACATGTGCCACTTTGGAAAAGCTACACATATCACTAGGGGATAGTTGACTTGGTCTTTTATCCATTTGAGGGTGTTTCAACCTTGGGAGACTCACATGTGTGGCATGAGATGGTTATTTGCACATTGTTTGAGGGTCAATTGGTTGAACGATTTGTCTTGGAAGAGTTCATAGAGAACATTGGTGCCTTTGACATATTCCTATGAATATTTTGAGTGTGTGTCTCACCTATTGGAGTTCACATGTTTGGATATTTGTACATGTGACACAATGACTCTTATTTTATTAGTTTTTTTACTTTTCCATTGAGTTAGATGGATATTAGTTTTTTATGCTTTCCTAGAATAGATCTAGGGTTTTAAACTTGATATTATTATTTTATTAAGGAGGTTGTTGAGCCTAAATTCTTTAAAATATAGGCTCTTCCTATTGTAATGTTATTTAAAGTTGTGGAGACACACTAGACTATTGCTTGGCATATTAATGTGGTTTGTTTGGAGCTTGATTCTTGTGTTTTTGTAACAAATTTGTTAAATACAAGGCTAAAATTTTCATCTCTTCAAGTTGTCAATGGGAGCTTAATCTGGGTATTTTTTTTTCTTATTTATGAGAATTTATGGATGGATAATTGCCTCTTTAAATTTATGTGTCATTGATGGCTGAAAGTATTGAATTGAAGTGAAGTTTCAAGATTAGAATTTGCCGAAAATTCTCTACATTTAGTTATATAAATCCTCCTATTACATATTTGATGAATCTTCCATCATGGGGACTTAGATCTAAATTATGGAATTTGTAAACACCAATAAATATGTGGTTGTAGCATGTTTATTTTCTATGTAAACAACCCTATTTTTCAGATAAATAAGCTCATATGACCTTCTCTCTTAGACCCCATAAGCCCAACGTTGTTTAGGAACTGATCTTGTTTTCAACCACTCAAAAATCTTCAAATTTTATATTTTAATTTTTTGTTTTATAAATGTGGAAATTACATTGAAAATATTACAATCCATATTTCATATAAATCAAAGAAAATAATCTTGTATGCATCATCTTTGTTAGACTTATCCCTTTCACATAGATATGAAATATCTTATTAATTTTTGCATATAAAATCATATCTAACCTAAGTTTAAGTAACGATTTTAATCCCAACCTTTTTCCAAACCTAGACTTCTTTAGGGGTTGCCCCCTTGAGTTGGAGAAGAGCCAACTGAAAGAGTGGGAGTGGGTTTTTGTGGTGACATTGGATAATCCCTCCAAGTTTCTCTTAGGTCTTTACCTTGTGAATTAGGACAGTTTGAAAACCTTGGATGATGGTTTAAACGGTAACAATTTGGCGTCGTTGTGAGGGATAAAGTGTTTTTCCAAATCAATAAGAGTGTTTCAACATTGTTGATGAGATAATCATTGGAGATATATTTTAAGAATTCATCTAGTAACTCCACAAGAAGGCATATCTAGGAGATACTCCACAAAGGGTCCATCTCAAAGACTTTTTTCTAGATTTGTTGATCCATAAAAGGTCTATAGAAGAAGAATAAAAATGGCCTATCAAACACTCAATCTAGAAAATCCTAGAAATCCTTCAAGACATGAGAGGTTTATTCCTTAACTCTTCCAACCAAAAAAATTGTTGGAAAGCTAATCCACTAGGATTACAGTAATCCTCACTTGACAGAATGTGAAAGGTCAAGTGACAATGTAATGGTAATCAAGAGTCCAAGAGTCCTTGGAATATGAATCCAAAGGTCAAGAGTATGTATTTATACATGTATCATATTGATTAATAAATGCTTTCACGTTTATCTTATTTCAAGGTTCCAACAGTGGTATCAGAACTTGTAGTTCATAGGCCTAAAATATGATATGGTAGTTATCCATGGCAAGTTAACCCTAGGTGTTTTATTTCACATAGAGAAATGCCTCGGTCCTAGCCTTCCAGTGTGCTCTAGTCTCAATCCCTTGAAGACCATTGGCATTCTTTATTAGTCCTTGGGCGTTACATTTTCTCTCCCATGTGTACGCTCAGAAACCTAACCCTAATATGTCCATTGTCATCATTTTCCTGCAAATCTCTCTAGTGCTCATAAACGTCTCTACAAATCTTCCTTCCAGTCTAGAAACTTGCAATAAGTTTCTTTGTAAGTTTACTTGTGCGGTTTTTAAAATCAAGTTGAATTTTCTTGTAAACAGCTGCATTTCCGGTGGAAGTCGACTCCCTTCATTTGTCGAGCCTGCATAGTTGATTTTGCATTGTAAAGGCAAGGTGGATTTGCAAGAAACCCTTTGAGGTTTGAGTTATGGCTCAAGTTGAGGAACTATTAGAGTTACTAAACACTCTAATCCTCTCTTCTATGGACAATGCAGACACCATTGACAAAAACCACTCTGCATTCTGTTGTTATATGCTTGCAAGTTTTGCAAGCCAAAGTACTGCTGCAAACTCAGACTCAACTTCTTCATGATGCACTTGAGTGAAAGAATCTTTGACAACATTCTGAACTAGTCCTTGTTCAAAACAACCATTTTTTCGAAGAAGATGATGATGCCTATTCATATCAACATCCAATGCAGCAACAACTCAGTGAGACAACCCCAAATTCAATTACATATGACATTCAACTTTCACTTTCTAAGAGGATCATCAGACCTAGGGAAGAAATTAGGAATAATAGACAAAAAATCGATATCGGATATGAAATGGATATCACCTTTCATAATCTGGATTACACCAAACCGATCCAGTTCCAGAGTGTTGGACTCGTGCAAGAAAGTTCAAATTCACCTACTCTGGTTCAAGAGCAGATTCTGAAATGCCAACATTGTCAGCGAGTTGGCCACATGGAAGATCTGTGTTTCGATCTTCATCCTTACAAGCATTGTGGATAGCACAATCATCCTTCAGGTAGGTGTTTCAAACAAAAGACAAATACAAGAGTAAAGAACCACTATGGGTGGATGACTTCTTGGCAATGGTCATCAATAGCCAAGAAAATATTTCAATCATACGTAGAATTCATTCTCAGGTATTGACGCATCTTGTAGTGAAAGGATATTTGTCCTCTAACTTTGTCCCTAACAGGGGGGAACAACATCAATGATTGATAATCAGTCTTCCAATTTCGAAATCTTATCAATCGAGTAACAACAAGCGAGCATGATTGGTTTGTGGTTTTCCTTAAAACACCACTTAGTAGAAGACTTACAACTTCTGCTAGACAATAGTTTATGGTCATCTTTAAACCAACATTCGAGAGAAATGCCAATTAGCAGAAGACATCAAATTCAGCCTCTAGCTAACTAAGGAAATGTTACAGGAACCATTGAGCCTAGAGTAGGGTTCCAGAGTTTGTGGTCATCCTTAAACCACCAAACTGGTTTGTGGTCTTCCTTAAACCACCTCCACCAATTAGTAGAAGACATAAGCTTATGCTATACATTYGGTTTATGGTCATCCCAAAACCACCATATCCAAAGAGCACATTCAKTCATCARTGGTCGTACACTTCCAGATTTTCGTTGCCCACTTTCAGATATCATCTCTCACCTTGGACTCACATATACCCCTTCAAATTAAGGGGGGGGATGTTGGAAACCTAATCTGTTAGGGTTATGATATTCCTCACTTAACAGAATGTGAAAGGTCAAGTGACATTGTAACGATAATCAAAAGCCCAAGAGACCTTGGAATACGAATCCAAAGGTCAAGAGTGTGTATTTATACATGTATCATATTGATTAATAAATGTTTTCACGTTTATCTTGTTTCGTGGTTTCAACAAAAACTCTAAAGTAGTCATGGCATCATGGAAAATTAATTTATGCAAGGCATTGGATATCTCAACTATCCAAGAATCCCCACGTGACATGCGTGAAAAGTGTGCCTGAAAAGTATGGAAAATGGCTTCCCAAATTTTCAAGAAACAATGTCATAGCAGCCAAGGAGAATATTGAAAATTTTCAAGAGTACTAAAAGAACATGAAATAGAAGATGCCAATGAAAACCTTAATACAAAAACCTAGAAATAGATTCATGTGCTTAATATTAATACGAAAACCTAGAAAAAGACTTGGGTAATTGAAAGTTACCTGGACTATTCATTACTTATATTTTGCTTCATAATCTTTTAATGAATTTGAATTTGTGTGTACTTTTTTTTTAACTTTCGCATAAACAACTTAACATTTTTAAGGTTTATTTATCAATTAAATAAATGTTAAATGGTTTTGATATAAAAAAAAAAATACATTATAGAATTTGGAAAAATAAATAAATAAATAATTATTTTATTTATATTCTTTTTGGTTGTTGTGGTGATAGTCTAAATATATAATGAATTAATTTTCATCTTGCATTTTAATAAAATAGAAGAGAAAAGTACTATTCTTATTTGAAATTCATTAAGAATTATTTAAATTGATGGAATTCAGATATCAAATGAATATTGCATAATTCAATAGTATAGAGTTATTCGATAGAGCTAAATATCTTTTTGTGTTAAAAATATTAATTTTATTAATCTAAAATTTCAATTTTACTCCATAAAAGTAGTTTTATGTTAAAAAAAAATTCAATCTAATTAATATTAAAAAATATATATATATATATCTCATGAACACATTAACACATAAAGCTTATACAGAATTACATAAATATTTATTTATTTTAAATTTAAAATAAATAAATAAAAAACAACTAAAATGCATTATATAAATTTTGAAAAATATTATAAAATAAAAATATATAATAAAATACTAGTAATTTTTTTTTAATTTAATAAAAATTCTAACAAAATGAAAAATATTGTCTTTCTTCTTAAATAATAAAAAATACAATCTAAAATATAGAAATCACCAAGTTTATTATGAAGTCATGAACTACTAGTACATACACTGCTTACAAAGACTTATATTCATATGTTCTTCAATCTCTCTTGATCTTGATAGTTGTCCAGTGATGAAACTATAAAGTTTGAACCATTTTTCAATCCTTTTTTACTTACTATTATCATCCATATGCATGGATTAAAATGTAAATCTTTGAAATCACTTGTTATTTATGAAAGACAACAATATCATAAAATGTCAAAAGAAGGGTCATATTTTCAATAACCCATAAATGTCCTCACTTCCAAAGCTTGGTTGGCCATGAACATTATTTTATCATGCAATACTTGTCTTTGGCATCTAAAAACTAAAATCATCTCTATTATAGTGGACTCTTATCTATTCCATGGCATATCATTATATAAGAGTGAATCCATCACATTGGTCACACCTAGATAATTATCCTACCATTGTATTGGTGTATGCACTATTTTGTCACTTAATGAAAACTTCCCAAGGAAGCTTAGTCATCTTCTCTTTGTGAATCCACACTTGAATTCATGTGTTATGAGCATTGTCTATTGTTGTCAATATGGGAAACTTTCATCATGTTTAGTTTACATCCCGCACTTGCCATAATGCCATTTGCTTTGTTATATTTGCCTCTAACACTCACCATAAAGTCATTTCCTTTGTTATCTTTGCCCGCACTATTGGCTCTTTGAAAAAACAAAACTAGTCATAGATTATAGATGTAAATTGTAATAACATTCGGAGCTTATTAGTAAGGTTAATTACAAATGGTTTGTTGAATGTCAATTTTGAAGAGAAAACAATAGACATTGAGAAAACCCACGAACATCAGGTCATCTCTCCTTTTCATGTTCAAATAGGTCATCTCTCTTTTTTCATGTTCACATATTCTCTCTCATTAATAGTATCAAACTTGTTGATTTGTGGTTATTTTATTTCATTCATAATTCGATGTGTTTGGCTATTAAAATTCATGACTCGATTATAGCTTTGGTAATTAATATGATTATTATTTCAGCACATTTGCAAGCCTCTCAACTATTTAGTATGTAATTCATGACATCCCACTAATACAATAGATAATGGGAACAAAACACATAATTAAGAATTGAATGTAAATATGTCAACAATCCATCAATCTTGTACAAGTTTGATCAAGCTCATCATAAAGATGGTGTATAATTTTTCTTTGTTTCACAAAAAAAAACTATTTAATTATTAAGTTTTTTTATTAAAAACTCTATTAAACTTGGTGAAATTTTCTAACTTAAGTTCTTCATTAAATTTAAATACGAACTTGCACAAAATGAACCTTGTTAATATCACACAACTTAAAATTGAGATTACAACAATGAGAATTGTGATTTGTTCATTCTCTTTTTTTCTCCAAAATGATAATTCGTCTTTTCTCAATTACATGCATATTTATCTATCACACTCTTTCACTTATTGTTTCTAGCAACACTGACATTACTGTGACAATATTTTGCAAATATTTTGAGAATTCCCTATAGGTCTCTTTTCCCCGCCTCATCCCAAGCCCAAGATCAAGGAGACGTATCCTTTGTAGCATTAATGCTTAGAAAAACAGCTTTGAAGCTGAGTGGGATTCTTAAAAAATCTAGCGAGAAGGTAACACGGTTTTTATCATCAAACTTATGCACTAGGGATTATGCTTTAACATCCCACTCTTTCATGCATTTTCGCATGGTTTGAGAGATAAAGTGGGCAATCAATATCCTCACTAAAAATTAACACAATTGGTGGTCTTGATGAGTACTTTCCATTGGTTTCGTGTTTTTATGGATCTTAGGAAGCTCCAAATCATACACATGTTAACCTAAATAATAAGCAAGGGATGTGGTTTTCATGTAACTCAAGACCTGTAACGCAAATAGGGTCTTTACATTGCTTTTATAGTATTTTGATAGAGTTATCAGCCTTCAACAAAGGCCTCAAACTGTACTACAATTTCTTCTTTTCTAATGAGATCTAGAATGAACATGACTCCCATAGTTAAGAAAGATTGGGATATGCTCAAAATTTGAATATAAGATGCAATGCTCATGTTCATTGATACATATGAATGCAATGAATGGATACATAGATTGCATCCTCTCTTATATGGATGTTCACAACAATGTTTGATTTTGTGATTGTGTCTAAAGTTTTATATGGTTATTTTTAACACTTTGAAATTCTTTCAAACAAAACATGGTTCACCCATCAAAAGTTTATATTGGAAATTACAAAGAATGTTTATTATTACTTCTTATTGAAATTTCAACTTATCTATCTATTTGGTTGTTCATTAAATAATTGTAAGAGCAATATTTTATTTAAAATTATTTTTTGAAGCATGTACCTAGTTTGTTAATTGAAGTAAACTATTTTTTGGATTTTTTATCATGGAAGGGTTGAATGAATGTATACTCTTCAACTTGAAATTAATAATAGCCCTTCAAATTTGATGAAATTTGATTACTGTTAGTAGGTTTGTTCTTAAAGAGAACCCAAGTTTATAGTTCAGGAAAATCTAAAGTGCTAGATAGACTTTGATCTCATTACGTTGTTGATGGATGCATCCTCTAATGGCATAGATAAATTTACCTCGAAATGAATGCGAAGTCTGTGAAACACTTAAAGTTTTCCCTGTAGTTCCTGGCTCCATCTTGATTGCAGACTAGACATGATAACTACAAATTTGTTATGGCAGTATTGTGTCCTTATCTCATATCAGAGTGAACTTTTGGAAGTGTATTATTGTTGTTATATCCCTACAGAAGGTGAAATCCAGGAGACATTGTTTAACCCATTTCCACTCTTCTCTCTTCTTTGTTCTTGGCTTATTGCTCTTGCAATTTCTTTGAATTGTGTTAAGAACCAAATACATGAATACAAAGTATCACAATAGATCCGAAGAATACAATCACCACATAAGATATATGAAACCATATAGAAAACCACAACTTTATTATATCAAAACCCTTGAGGTAGGGCAACACCATACAATGGATCCTATTATGGAAGAGATTCTCTCCTATTCACTTGCCTCTTCGAGGGGGCATCCTCCTAATGAGCTTCAGCTCCAAATACAATATTTCTCTTCATGTCTCATTACATTGCTTGAACCCTTTTATATAGTGCTACCATCACCTAAGAACATTCTAGAGGAGGAATCTTCTAGAAGTAGAACCTACCTCTAAGAAGTCCTCTTGCATTTATTATCCTAATTACCCATTTATTATATCTAACTTCTATAGTGGGCCTTATTTAATAATATAGTGGACCTAGTCCACCAACATTGAATATCACTATTTATCACTATAGACCCCTCACATTTACCTACTCTTATTATACATTCATCCCCTTATGAAAGTGTTGTCCTCAATGACCTCCACTATTATCACTATGGGCCCTCTGGGCCCCCCCACTACCTCTCTAGCTACCTTACATTCCATCCCCCTTATGAAAGTGTTGTCCTCAACGCTTGATGTACAACCATATACCAGGGTCCCATGGATAATTGTGGATCATAATGCTGAAGAAGACTGAAGAACCAAGGTCTCATGTAGAAAGGAAATCCACCATGCTGAAGTAGTCCAACCACCATTGTAAGCCCAGGTCCCATGTTCAAGTGCTCATGTGAACTCCTGGTGGAAGATTTTGGAACCCAATAACCAACTCCAAATGATGCTCCAAAGACTGACACCTATCATGTGGATCCAAATAAGAAGATACATCCACATAGTGGAAAAGGGTCGTAGTAGAATATGGAATGAGTAATACCACTATAGAATATGCAGATTGAATGCTGGTAACTAGCTCTTGATGTGGGACATTGATGTTCTCTACAGAATGTGGAGTAGAGTCATCAAATAAAATATGAAAGTGGTTGTCATCCCAGAAATGACAACTATCCATATATCAATCATCACAATTGTCCTCAAAATCATACCAAGCATATATTTCTTGATTATATTCATCCCTGATTATGTCTGCCATAAGAAATTTCTCATGCATGCTATCCAATGAACTACGAAGATTATTATTGAGGCCATCTACAAGGTCATGAAATTTGTCATGCAATGTGTCACACAATGTGTCATACAATTGAGATTTGAATGCTTCAAGAATTTCTTTGATGTTTTGAGAAGAAATAGCCATCTGAGCACCCTATGAACCCTTCGGTCCCGCATCCATCACGAAAAAACCAAAAAAATAGAATAATAAGTTACAACAGAAAATCGCGGTTTTTTTCTTAAAAAACCCTAAAAAACTGTTGAATTTAAAATGCTCATAACTTCACTTCCCGGACTCCGTTTCGGCTGATTTTTTTTTTGAAATTGTGAGAGGAAATCAGATCTGTAATTTGTTTGAGAAAATTCAGCCTCCAGCTGCTACAGAAATAAAAACAAATCACGTCGCTGTCCACGGAAAAAATTCTGAAAAATTGCAGATTTTAAAACTTCAATATCTTTATTTCCCGGACTCCGTTTCGGACAATTTTTTTTTTTAACTTGAGTGTTTTTCTTAGAGGAACTCAGATATACAACCCTTTTCTGTAAATTTTGCACAGAAATGTACTGAAAACTTCGAGAATGTCGCGGCCCTCTTTTTTCTTCTCCGAAAAAAAAAATCTGCAAAAATAAAAAAATATTTGTCCACAATGTCTGCCCAAGGAAAGTGTTCTGATACCACTTGTTAAGAACCAAATACCTTAATACAAAGTATCACAATAGATCCAAAGATATCTGAATACAATCACCGCATAAGATATATGAAATCATATAGAAAACCACAACTTTATTATATCAAAACCCTTGAGGTAGGGCAACACCATACAATGGATCCTATTATGGAAAGGATCCTCTCATGTTCACTTGCCTCTTCGAGGGGGCATCCTCCTAATGAGCTTCAACTCCAAATACAATATTTCTCTTCATGTCTCATTACATTGCTTGAACCCCTTTATATAGTGTTACCATCACTTAAGAACATTCTAGAGAAGGAATCTTCTAGAAGTAAAACATTCTAAAAAGTCCTCTTGCATTTATTATATCTAACTACCATAGTGGGCCTTATTTAATAATATAGTGGACCTAGTCCACCTTACATTGAATGACCTCCACTATTATCACTATGGGCCATCTGGGCCCCCCCACTACCTCTCTAGCTACCTTACAAATTGTTTGTCATGTCCATGAAGAGGAAGAATTTCACATTTGATGTAGTTGTTTCATTTTCATGGCACTTGCAGAGAGTGTTCTATGTACGAAATCGAGATTTTAGCGTAACATGTTCAGTGCAGAGTCCACTCTATAACATGAAAAAGAATAATTTCACATTTAATGTAGTTGTTTCATTTTCATGGCACCTGCATAAAGTGTTCTCTGTAGGAAATCGAAACACCATACCCTATCCCAAACCCCAGAAAACTAACTTGAATGTCACCTTGAAAACATAGAAATGGCTTTTGTAGTTTTTTTACTCAAAACTGTCGAGTCTTAATTGGGTTTTTAGTAGCATTAAATGTTACAAGTGCATATATGTCCGACTCCTTAAGCAAAACTCTTGGAAGATATATTTTTGCACGATTTCCCATTAAATAATTAAGCATTCATTGTTGCACGCTTTTCTGTTAAATATTTGATAACAAGAGTTTGAGCAATGATCATAGTTTTTTATAATTGGAAGAAGGGATTATATAAATAAAATTTATCATTCTTTACAATGTCCAGAATATCAAGGATCATGGTTTTCTTTTTCATCATTGCCAAACCATAATTTTCAAATATTTACTATCGGTTTGCACATTTATCTCTATTTGCATGTGAACTTGATTTTTTCAGTTTATAGATTTTAATTGAGGGATGGTTTATGAATGAGCCTTATATTCATATATTGACTTGGTTTACATTTATTGTGTTTATTACGGGTATAAGTCCAATAGTTTACACTAATGTGTTGGGTTTGAATGGTAGGAAAACATGATGATGGTTAACCTCCATTGAAACCTATTTTGATCTATGGGACCTTAAGAAAGGGAAGGAATTACTTGGTTTTCTTTAGAATTTTATTTTTGTGATCGAAAAGTTTTAAGAGAAGTGTTCTTAAATCACTATAGTTTTGATGAGTTAAAAGGGTAAGAAGGTCGGTATTATAACAAATATTCTAAGAGAATGTTTTTCGTTTTCAACCCTCTTAGTGTCACAAAGATGATAAATTATTTTGACCCACAACATTTTAGGAATTGTCCAACACCATGTGTCACTAGGGAGCTTATGAGACTTTGTTCTTATTTTAGTAATGATCATTTTGTTCTTTATGCTAATCAAAACATAGAGATATGTTTCATCTTCTAGAATAGGGTCGATCACCTCCTTATAGTATCTTAATTTTATTTTATCCTCTAATTCTTTATTGCACCACAATTTCTCATTAAATTTAGATGTAATAATATTTATAATATTTCGTTATTCTGCAGAGTGATTTCTCCCTTTATTCCCCGATGATTTAGTCAAGACTTGACATCTTTATTCCTACCTCGCTTGAACCGCGAGTGTTTTGACTGGAGTTTGAAACAATCTTAGTAAGCCTCATGTCTTTCTCCCTTTATTCCCCGATGATTTAGTCAAGACTTGACATCTTTATTCCTACCTCGCTTGAACCGCGAGTGTTTTGACTGGAGTTTGTAACAATCTTAGTAAGCCTCGTGCCTTCCATGTTCTTTATCTTGTTCTTGTACATTAGGTACCTAGTTATAACTATGCTTTCAATGGGGGAAATACTCGCTTCTATGAAGAGGATAGGATATGGTGTATAGCCTTGTATCTTTAGATTATAAGTTATAAAACACTTTTGGATTTGCTCTATATTTCTCCATGATTCTATTGAGATGTTGCAACCCCAAACTTCACAACCATATAAGATAACATGAGCGATGAATCTTAAATAAGAGTTTGTTCTTATCCCATAACCAAAGGTTTGTTGATTTACAATTGTTTTCAAGTCCATAATAAGCTTTCCACCGCCTATTTATCATTTTCTCAATGTTATAGTTCCAATTAAGAGTGTAATGAAGACCAATTCCAAGATATTTATATGAATTCACTTCCTCCAAGCTATTGTTATCATACACAAAATTAGCTTAAGTGATCTTTTTGGATTGAGTTATCACACCCTTCATTTTGTCAGTGTTAGCAGTCATACCTATACTAGAGCATAAATCCTTGAAAATGTTTAGTTGGTTGTCAAGATCATAGGGACTCATCGTCATAAGAACAATATCATTAGTATAAAGAAGAAAGATGATGACTATACCAAATAGAGTCAAGCCAACACAATCTACTTCTTCCAAACTACCCTCGAACTTATCAATGTATATGCCAAAAAGGGTAGGGGACAAGGGACAACCTTGCTTAACTCCTATATTACAATTAGTTTATGTCAATCAATCATTAATGTTCCTAAATTTGGCAATAATGTTCTCATACAACCTTTAAATCACAACAACTCTCAACTTGGAATCAATTTTTTAGCTCTTCTAATCTACTCCAAAGGTTAGTCTCAAGAACTATGTCAAAATATTTTCTAAATTCAATGAAACAACATAGGAGATTAGTTTTATTATTGCAAATAGCTCCTAAATTTGGTATGGCCTTTACCTTTGTTTATGTGGCCTTCTAGCCATACGTTGATCTTATTTTCCAAAATAATTCCATATAACTTGGCTAAAATAGAATTAATCATAATAGTCATATAATTAAAGGGATTATTTTTATGCCCACTTTTATAAATAGGTACAATTAGGCTTAGATATCTTATGCGATGTATCACATACAATATTATAGTAATTAAATCTTATCTATAGTGTAAATTGGTCTTGTTACCTGTTATAATGTATAAGTATGTTTGTGCACCTTATAAGTATTTTCCAAACATGTGATTGGTCCTGATCCAACAACATTTTATGGACACATTGTTTTGGCATGACCCATATGGTTCTATTGACTAATTGCTCAACAGTTAGGTGTGTTATGTCTAGAGAAAAGTGAATGGTGCAAAGTTATCGGTTGATGTCCTTATGCATTGACAATATTTCCAGTGGCTTTGTGTTCAGTGTCGTGATGGTGTCTTGTGATTGTATCTTGTTCATGATAAAGATCACTAGTTTAGAGTTATGGAAATGGTTTCATTGTTTGATTGGTTAGGAGGGTGCATCTCACATTGTTCCCTTCTCTTATATGTTGATCATCACTTGAGACATGATTAGACCTTGGTTGGATGGTGTTTGAGATTATTTGTTGAGCACATGAGCATATTTTGATGTATTTCCTATGGTTATATGTGTGGAATCACATTTTGGGGAGCACTTGACACATTACCCCCTTTGTTCACTTGGTATATTCTTTATTGGGGTTATATGTGTCACTTTGTCTAATATCAATGGCTTGGTGCATGAATGCCTTAGCCTTTTTTATGGGTTTTCACTTTTGAAGTACTTTAACATGATATTATTCACCTTCCCAAATAGAGCACCACCCTTGGGCACACATGTTCCTACTAATTTAATGTACGAAGCGTTGGTGTTGACTTTATTATGACCACATTGAGGCCTATTACTAGAGCGCCTTAGCGCTTTTTCGTTGAGTTCACTCTTTGATGGACTTATTTGGAGGATTACATGGTATCTTGGTTGAACACTCCCCTTTCTATGCACACATGTTGAGGCATCTTCATTATATGCCATTATTTAATTGTTGAGTAGGGGTCATCCCTTTCTTCCTGGGAGTTTGTTGGAGTTTTGGTCCACCTTTGTACATGGATTAATGTTAGTAGGATGGTGCTTGACATAGTATCTCTTGGATCTATCCATTTGCACACTATTTGAAAGTTGTTATGCCTTGTAAAACACACCCATGAACCACATGTGCCACTTTGGAAAAGCTACACATATAACTAGGGGATAGTTGACTTGGTATTTTATCCATTTGAGGGTGTTTCAACCTTGGGAGAGTCACTGGTGTGGCATGAGATGGTTATTTGCACATTGTTTGAGGGTTAGTTGGTGGAAAGATTTGACTTGGAGGAGTTCATAGAGAACATTGGTGCTTTTGACATATTCCTATGAATATTTTGAGTGTGCGTCTCACCTATTGGAGTTCACATGTTTGGAGATTTGTACATGTGGCACAATGACTCTTATTTTATTAGTTGTTTGACTTGTCCATTGAGTTAGATGAATATTAGTTTTTTATGCTTTCCTAGAATAGATCTAGGGTTTTAAACTTGATATTATTATTTTATTGAGGAGGTTGTTGAGACTAAACTCTTTAAAATATAGGCTCTTCCTATTGTAATGTTATTGAAAGTTTGTGGAGACACACTGACTATTGTTTGGCATATTAATGTGGTTTGTTTGGAGCTTGAGGCTTGTGTTTTTGTAACAAATTTGTTAAATACAAGGTTATAACTTTCATCTCTTCAAGTTGTCAATGGGAGCTTAATCTTGGTATTGTTTTTTCTTATTTATGAGAGTTTGTGGATGGACAATTGCCTCTTTAAATTTATGTGTCATTGATGGCTGAAAGTATTGAATTAAACTGAAGTTTCAAGATTAGAATTTGCCAGAAATTCTCTACATTCAGTTACATAGATCTTCCTATTACATATTTGATGAATTTTCCATCATTAGGACTTGGATCTAAATTATGGAATTTGTAAACACCAATAAATATATGGTTGTAGCATGTTTATTTTCGCTGTAAACAACCCTATTTTTCAGAGAAATAAGCTCATATGACCTTCCCTCTTAGAACCAATAAGCCCAATGTTGTTTAGGCATTGATATTGCTTTCAACCACTAAAAATTCTTCAAATTTTATATTTTAATTTTTTGTTTTATAAATCTGGAAATTACATTGAAAATATTACAATCCATATTTCATATAAATCTAAGAAAATAATCTTGTATGCATCACATCTTTGTTAGACTTATCCCTTTCACATAGATATGAAATATCTTATTAATTTCTGCATATAAAATCATATCTAACCTAAGTTTAAGTAACCATTTTAATCCCGACCTTTTGCCAAACCTAGACTTATTTAGGGGTTGCCCCCTTGAGTTGGAGAAGAGCCAACTGAAAGAGTGGGAGTGGCCTTTTGTGTTGACATTGGATAATCCCTCCAAGTTTATCTTAGGTCTTTACCTTGTGAATTAGGACTTTGAAAACCTTGGATGATGGTTTAAACGATAACATCTTGGCATTGTTGTGAGGGATAAAGTGTTTTTCCAAATCAAGAAGAGTGTTTCAACATTATTGATGAGATAACCATTGGGGATATATTTTAAGAATTCATCTAGTAACTCCACAAGAAGAAGGCATATCTAGGAGATACTCCACAAAGAGTCCATCTCAAAGACTTTTTTCTAGATTTGTTGATCCAAAAAAGGTCTATAGAAGAAGAATAAAAAAGGCCTATCAAACACTCAATCTAGAAAATCCTAGAAATCCTTCAAGACATGAGAGGCTTATTCCTTAATTCTTCCAACCAAAAAAATTGTTGGAAAGCTAATCCGCTAGGATTACAGTAATCCTCACTTAACAGAATGTGAAAGGTCAAGTGACAATGTAACAGTAATCGAGAGTCCAAGAGACCTTGGAATATGAATCCAAAGGTCAAGACTATGTATTTATGCATGTATCATATTGATTAATAAATGCTTTCACGTTTATCTTATTTCAAGGTTCCAGTAGTGGTATAAGAACTTGTAGTTCATAGGCCTAAAATATGATATGGTAGTTATCCATGGCAAGTTAACCCTAGGCGTTTTCTTTCACGTATAGAAATGCCTCGGTCCTAGCCTTCCAGTGTGCGCTAGTGTCAATCCCTTGAAGACCAATGCCATTCTTTATTAGTCCCTGGGCGTTACATTTTATCTCCCACGTGCACGCTCTGAAACCTAACCCTAATATGTCGACTACCATCATTTTCCTGCAAATCTCTCGAGTGCTCATAAACGTCTCTACAAATCTTCCTTCCAGTCTAGAAACTTGCAATAAGTTTCTTTGTAAGTTTATTTGTACAGTTTTTAAAATCAAGTTGAATTTTCTTGTAAATAGGTGCATTTTCGGTGGAAGTCGACACCCTTCATTTGTCGAGCATAGATTATTTTAGGGGCTAAATTTCGCTCATGGGCTAATTTTCCATGGTTTTTCCAAAAATTAGATTCACTATTTTAAAAATGATTCGCCCAAATTCTATAGAATAAAATTATTTTACCTTAAAAATCGCCAAAATTTTATAAAAACTATATACGATCCTTAGAAATTTGAATATTTTTACAAAAATATCGCCAAACATTTATAGTTGGCATATGAAGCATTAGTAATACTCGCCAAGGTTTCTATATTTTAAAATAAATTTCCATCCTTAAAATCATCCCTGTTGTCGTGTCTACATAGTTGAGTTTGCATTGTGAAGGCGGGGTGGAGTTGCAAGAAACCCTTTGAGGCCTAAGTTATGGCTTGAGTAGAGGAACTATTAGAGTTACTGAACACTCTAATCCTCTCTTCTCTGGACAATGCAATCACCATTGACAAAACCACTATGCAATTTGTTGTAACATGCTTGCAAGTTTTGCAAGCCAAAGTATTGCTGCAAACTCAAACTCAACTTCTTCACGATGCACTTGAGCGAAAGAATCTTCAACAACATTTTGAACTAATCCTTGTTCAGAACAACCATTTTTTCGAAGAAGATGATGATGCCTATTCAGATCAACATCCAATGCAACAACTCAGTGAGACAACCCCATATTCAAGTACAAATGACATTCAACTTTCTCTTTCTAAGAGGATCATCAGACCTTGGGAAGAAATTAGGAACAATAGACACAAAACTGGTATTGGATATGAAAAGGATGTCACCTTTCATAATCTAGATTACACCAAATTGATCAAGTTCCAGAGTCTTGGACTCCTGCAAGAAAGTTCACATTCACCTACTCTGGTTCAAGAGTAGATTCTGAAATGCCAACATTGTCAGCGAGTTGGCCACATGGAAGATCAGTGTTTCGATCTTCATCCTTGTGAGCATTGTGGACAACACAATCATCCTTCAGATACGTGTTTCAAACACAAGACAAATACAAGAGTAAAGAACCACTATGGGTGGATGACTGCTTGGCAATGGTCATCAATAGCCAAGAAAATATCTCAATCATGTCATAGAATTCAATCTCATGTATTGACGCATCTTGCAGTAAAAGGATATTCATCTTCTCACTTTGTCCCTAACAGGGGGGAACAACATCAACAATTGATAGTCATGCTTCGAGTTTCGAAGTCTTATCAATCGAGTCACAAGCAGCGAGCATGATTGGTTTGTGGTTTTCCTTAAAACACCACTTAGTAGAAGACTTACAACTTCTCCTTCTCCTAGACAATAGTTTATGGTCATCTTTAAACCAAAATTCGAAAGCACTTCCAATTAGCAGAAGACATCAGCTTTAGCCTCTAGCTAACTAAGGAAATGTTCTGGGAACCATTGAGCTTAGAGCAAGGTTCCAGAGTTTGTGGTCATCCTTAAACCACCAAATTGGTTTCTGGTCTTCCTTAAACCACCTCCACCAATTAGTAGAAAACATAAGCCTATGCTATACATTTGGTTTATAGTCATCCCAAAACCACTAGATCCAGAAAGCACATTCAGTGATCAGTAACTGCACACTTCCAGATTTTAGCTGCCCGCTTTCATATATCATCCATCACCTTAGCTGCCCGCTTTCATATATCATCCATCACCTTGGACTCACATGCACCCCTTCAAATTAGGGGGGGGGATGTTGGAAACATAATTTGTTAGGGTTATATTTTGTATTATCCACTTGAAAAGGAATATGAAAAATCACAAGAGACTCACATAAGCTTGGACTCACATACACCCCTTAATATGAAGGGGTGTAAGTGAGTCCAAATTTGTTAGGGTTACGATATTCCTCACTTGACAGAATGTGAAAGGTCAAGTGACATTGTAACGATAATCAGAAGACCAAGAGACCTTGGAATACAAATCCAAAGGTCAAGACTATGTATTTATACATGTATCATATTGATTAATAAATGTTTTCACGTTTATCTTATTTTGTGGTTCCAAAAAAAACTCTAGAGTAGTCATGGCCTCGTAGAAAAATAATTTATACAAGGCATTGGATATCTCAGCTATCCAAGGATCCCCACGTGACATGCCTAAAAAGTATGGAAAATGGCTTCCCAAAATTTCAGGAAACAATGTCATAGCAACCAAGGAGAATATTGAAAATTTTCAAGATGTACTAAAAGAACATGAAATAGAAAATGCCAATGAAGATGTAGTGATGAAACTTTTTTCCCTTTCATTAGAAAAATATGATATAATGTGGTTCAAGAACCTTGACGATAATAGCATCAATACTTGGAATTCATTTAGATATACATTTATGGAACAATGGTATGCAAAAAATGATGGCAGACTTCTAATTAATGAGCCCCATGAGATAGCCCCCGAGGTGTAGAATAGTCGGTGATGGAGTGTACTATTAAGGCACTCTGTTATATGAAGTCAGCGGTTCGAAACCCTCGATTTACCTTGTGTGTCGCGTGAGGGGTTGCGTTAGCATGCCTGGGGTTATAGCGGTAGCAGTCGGATAACACGACCACGTGTCACGCGAGTACGTGCCCAACTGATTGTTAATTTCCCCAGTCAACAAAAAAAAAATGAACTCCATGAGATAAAGAGAAAAAAGAATAAAATTGTAAGAGAATTCAATATCAAATTCCAAAAGCTTTTCAATAAGATACCACGAGATATTAAACCTAAGAACAAAGCTATCCTATTGTACTAAACTAATGTTTTTGAAGGGCCTTTTGGTTTTTACTTGAGAGATAAGTCCCCAAGTACTCTCAAGGTTGGGCAAGATACAGATGTTTATTGCCTCTAGCTAAGTGGATCTATTTGGTTCTTCTAGGGCATCAACAACCAAATCTAAAACTAAACCAAGAGCTCTAAATTCAACAAATATGGCTCATGATGCCATCACAACTTTGATAGAAACTTTGAAGGAATCACTATATCCATTAACCAACAACAGAGAGTGACAAACAATAGATTCCTTCGGGTAGAAAGAATTCTCTAGAATCAATTTGAGAGAAGGAATACAATATGGGATAGAAATAGACAACATCAAGATCATAGACTTCATTTTCCTTTAAATCCTCCTAATATGCTCAATGAGGAGAATTTTCCATGGTATAGGAAATGCCATAGGTATGAGCTAAAAATGATGAAGAGACTTCCCTAATTTTCGTAAACAAAATGAAGTAAAATTCCATAACTCGATGTTTTTTGTTATCAACTTTAACCATTCATCTGTGAAAGTACGATACGATGCATATAATGGGCAGACCATTTTCCAGAAGCATGATCAAAGCCAAATCAGTGACATGCAACTCCTCAATGTTGCTTTTTTCTATCGAACTTTACAGAAGCAATAAGTAAAAATGCAACTCATGCAATGGCCATATATTTACCAAAAGAAAAATTGAAGTTATAAACACCAATTTTGTTTATATGCAACGAACCAATTCACCATCTAATCACCAACCTTCATCATAAATTTCGGCGTTGGCTAGCTGTTCTACGAAATGGCTTTTTCTCCGGAATCTGGCGATATAAATTTACACGAATCACTATTTTTTGTTATTCAGAATCCATTTCTGAATGCAGAAATGGATGCAATATGCTAAAAAACTCCCAGAACACTCGGATTTTACAGAAATAATCACTTAAATCTACGAATCCAACAATTTCTCGCCGGATTACGAGCAAATATCCCCGGAAAAAATCTGCATTTCATAGAATCTTTAGCCTACGGCATAAATTTCAACTAGCTCTAGTTCCAATTAACATGGAATGCCGTCAAAATATGGACAACGGATGGCAAGTAATATGCAAAACAACTCTCAACTAGCCAAGCATCTAGAAATAGCAAGGCCCTAATTTTAACCTCAACCTTAGCAAGGTCCTATCATTAAGACCAAGATCAAACGCGATAATCTTTTATTCAATTAGAACCTAAAATCCTTGTCTTACACAATTTTCTCAAATGCAACTGTACTCACTTCTACGGTAACAATTGAGTACTCAATGGTTAACAATTAAAGAGGTTTCTTAAACTTTCACAAGTACTGTACATCTTGATACTGCCAACAAATTAGTAACTTCAACATGCAGCTTTCAAGGAAGTATTTTCAAGCATAGAAACGAGTTGTTTGTGCAAATCTGCAAGTTCGCCTGTAATACTCATATTTGATGAGGACCCAATATGTTCTTTAATTTTTAATGTCTGAAGGTTTCCTTCTAAATCCACCTGTCAACAAAATTCCAAAGTTTTCCATCTTTAGTTGAGATGACAAGACTTTGTTTTATTATTGGAGAAAATAATATTATTCAAAATAGTAAGAGCAACATTTAAATGCATTGAAATAACGAACTCCAATACCACCACCTAAACCAAGCCTCACTTGAGAATTGTCTTTTGATTTGCTTGTTTTTGCTTCCACTCCGCCTTTCAAAACATCCTCATGAAATAACTTCAATGCGTCCTTTCCTGACATTGAACTTACTTTGCCATGAAGAGCTTCCAATTTGGTTCTACCTTCACTTGTTTCAACCAATTTTCCTTTCACATGCTCCGGAAGGATAGCAAACAAACTTTAAAGAGGTTAGACGTTCTAGTGAAAAATTACGTAAAAAGAGAACTAATATATTTTAATGAAATTGGACACAATCTCCACAAAGAATATTGAGTTGAACTCAACTAATTGATATTCAAATATCAACAATTCTACTACAGTGGTAGACTACCTACGACTTATTTTTTAGTTATAAATATACTTCTTAAAGAAACTGCTCATTACCCATGTCCTTTCTTCTTCACTACTATTTTGGATTAAACAAATAAATAAATAAATTGAGTTAAATAAGGGTAGATTTTATGTCGTTCCCAAGGGACCAATGAAGTACTTTAGAGTAGCGTTTGAAAATAATAATGAGATTTATTAGCTAGCAAATCACCAATCACTTAGTATTTTAATTGCAAAAGGTATCTTGAATATGATGTTTAGTGCAATATAGCCCTCACCCTCTGAAACATAAACATGATAGAGGGAAAAGAATAAAGACAACGAAAAAAGGAAAATGAATTTAGGATACCTTGTAATCCCTCGAACTTTGCCAAAATTATATCCAACCAACACTGATTCTTTGAAGCCATTATTAAAACCTAGTTGAGCAGATGTCTCTTTACCTGCAAGTAGGCCTTCTCTATAGCCAACCTGATATCTTTTCAAGTTCCACAAGATACTATAGATGACTAATACTTGCAAACCTAAACATTAAACAAGACAAAATTATTTATAACTATAATATAGAACTTTAATAACGCAATGGAAAATGACAAAAGGATACTGTGTGAAATTGCTTATATCTTGCTTGCCATTCTCTATCCAAATCCAAGACTGAATTTGTATTCAGATTATCTTGGTGAGCTTCATCATCCCAAAAATTGTCATCGTCCTCAATGGAACTTTGACATTTGGAATCCATTTAGATTTGGCTGTTGAGAACAAACCTGTGAAAGATTAATTTCATGAAAAACTATCATCATAGGTTTCTTCTCTAACTACAAGTATTAGCAAATCGTATATTATAAAAACTAGAAGTAAAAATGCAAAAAAACATCTATGTTCAAATGCAGTCTTTGAAAATACACAAAAATAATGTAAATTGTATTAGAATAAGAATTTACAGGAAGTGGTTAATGGGACATCCCCTCTCTTCAAGAGTTCTCTCCTTCAGCTAACAAGCCCAGGACTCCTCTGATTTATGTGGCCAATGCGAACTCTTTACCTCTATTGGATATTTCTAATGAGTTTTCCTCCTCTAAGGTTTTGGGTCTCTCTAACAGATCTTTGATCTGTAGATTTGAAGGACTTTGGCCTACTATTAAAAACAAAACTGTGTATTGATTTTCCAAGTCCTTTTCAATTAGAAATTCTCTAAGCGTCTACCTCTGTCTAAGAAGGTTCTTTGGAAGCCCACAGGTGTATGGTATAGCAGCAAGCAGCAAGGTGATCAGGTTTGCATTCATAGAGCCCAGGGTTCAAAACCCCCCCAAGTGGGTGCGGATAAGTCTAGGTGCAAGTCCTGGGTGACTTTGACATCATATAAACACCCCTCATAGCGCAGCAGCTTACCTGAAGGACAGCTGTAAGTTGCTATCAGCAGCATTTCTAAAAGAAGGTTCTTAACTTCTTTGTAATACTTTTTTCTTCAGAAAAAGATAAGTTAACTACTCTTCAAAAGGATCCCCGGTTTTGGGGAATCTCTTTCCTCGGTTTAAAGCCATGGCACCCTAACTTTTAAGTTTTAAACCAGCCTCAACAGAGTTTGAGTCCATTTCTATCTGGTTAGAACTTAAGACTCCCTAATCTCCCACTCTTTACTTTTGACAGGGTGATATTTTTAGATATATAGAAAATCAGTTGGGAATATATTTGGCCAATAAAACCCCTTCTGGAGTTTTATTTTGTGCAAAAAAATTGTGGAAATGAACATCCTCAAAGGACCCCTAGAAGATTTAACTTTGAAAGTTGACGTAATTATTTGGACCCAGATACTTCATTATGACAATGTGTTCTGTTGTTGCAGAAGATGTCATGCTTATTGATACCTGGCTAACTCTTGGCCTCCTCCTACTTCCTGCCACTTCTCAAGAAGAGAAAGGACCACATGAACTTACAAGAAAGAAAAGGATGAAGAGAAGGTTAGACCTAGAAAAGAAAATCCAAAGATTCAGTGGAAAGTGAAAAAGAAATGAAAATTGTCGATAACCTAGATTCAGCCTTAAAATTTTCAGAAGTCGCTTCAAAAGAAAAATGATCTTCTCCTGAAAAGCAAGATTACCAGCAAACCCGCTTGGAAGAAAGGGAAAGGCATACAGAACCCGAAGGTTGTGCAAAAAATTATAAAGATTCAGACTCGGACTCTTCTGAAGAAAAGAAAGAATATTCTTCTGAAGAAAAGTCAAAAGAAGACAGATATCACAGTTTCCGAACTTTTTTCAAAAACTAGTCGGGGATTTTTTAAAAAGAACAAAGAACAAATCCAAGAAATGATGTACACAAGATTAAAAATCTCGGCTTGGATCAATCAGTAATATCAAAATCTCTCAACTCAATGTAGCACCCTTGCTGCATTTTTCTGGATCAATATAATTCTTCATTTTGTTAAAAAACAATATGAGATATTTTTGTTACAGACCAAAGATAAATAGGTCAATACAATTAAAATAAGGATAAAGGTGAATCATATTAACATTTGAGTTCACCACAAAAATCATCAGGAGACTCACAACGTAATCAAAAGGTACGAGTTAGGCCACCTTGTGCCCTATCAGTAATCAATACATGACAAATGGGGCACAATGGTCTTAAAGGGAGCCAATCACCTTAAATGAGCAGTTCAGCACTCCAATGTGAATAACACTAGCCCATTTAAAGTGCCGGTTTGGTCAACCTGTTAAAAAACCATTCATGTAACCACTTTTGGTGAGCATTATAACAGACTTTGCATCAGAGAGAGGTCGCGATTTTTTTTTGTATTTGTAAATGCTTTTCCTTTTCCATGGGGAGCTATGAACCCCACAATGCATTAACATGGGGTTACCACATTTTCTCATCTTTATCACCTAAACATGTCCTCCATGGGATTTGAACATGGCTTTCATCCAAGAGAATCAAGACTTCCACCACCTTCCCCCAGGTTGAAAAAGAGAGGTCACGATTACTCTAAGGCAGTCTCACTTGAATTTTATTGTCAAATTTTATCTACATTTAGGTGCCCAAAATATAGAGCTTTGTGTAATGGTCATATCTAGTAATTTAGTTGGTTCAGTTAGAAACTACACTCTGAAATTAAGTCATCTTATTATGACTTATGTTTGGATTGTTAGTTAGCCTCTAATTATGGAATATGAAGAGTCACTAACTTTATATTCTCACATAAAGGTTGTAATTTTGAAAAATAAAAATAATGCTATTTGATTGGTTCTCTCTCTAATTGTTGGTCTACTTGTTTTCTGACACTGTTGTCTGCATTTACCAACATGGTATCATAGCCACAGTAGAGGTGGGCATTTGGGACACAGTGAAAGTCAGAGAAGTGTGACTGAAACACTGTAGCAGCATGCCAACGGGGAATCGTGGCCAAGGAATTGATTGGCACACAAAGGACTAAAAAGGAGTCAAACTGAGACGAGTGAAAGCGACGCATAGCAAGCACGATCCTGTGTCAGAACAAGGACAGAAACAGCTAATGCATGCATACAGATACAGGAATAGATATAGATATGGTATCTAACACGAATATGACAATTTTTAAGAAAATCAAGAAAATATACGGCTAGGATATGTCAAATGCATTCATACATACTAATATATGTGTGTATGTGTGTATTAGCCCAGTGGGTTAGTTCAATCGATTCAAACAAACTTGTTCAAGGAAAAGTTTGTTACGAAGTCTCCAATTCTAGTCCCACTAAGGTTTGAGTCTGGTTGAGTCCCGTTGGGTTATCAGCCGCTATTGTGGCTAGCGATTGAACCACCATCCATCCAGATATTCCAAGGAAGATGGGGTGATCCCAAAAGGTTTTCCTTGGAAAAATAATATGTATAGATTTTGGTGAGGAGAAACATTGTTTTTATTCACGAGGAGCTATGAACCTCCTCTGCATTAACACAAATGCCACATCAATGCAATGAGCCTGTGAAACTCAAGCACTATCAGCCTTCAGGGGCTCTAATCCCATCGAGGTTTCACCTTGGGCCTTTTCCATGGTGACGCCCCATATCAAACACTCAACCACATCTCAACAGGCCAAAATTCACTAGCCTTAAAGGACGTGGGGGTGGGCTTTGATCCACTTATGTATGCACAAGTAGTTCTGTGTGACCTCACAAGTTAGACCACTACCTCTAACTTCTAAGTGCCTGCATGGATAACTCAAGGAGTTGGAAAAGCCCTCACAAGAATTGACCCCAAGTCACTAGTGAAAAATTCCTCATTTCTCACCACTAGATCCAACCCCTTTGGGCTTAAATTGGTTGGCCTTAAGGGGCATGGGGGTGGAATTTGATCAACTTATATGTCCATGGGTAGTGCTATGCAGCCTCACGTATTCAACCACTACCTACAAGTGCCCCCATGGTTATCTTAAGGCGCTGGAAAAGTTCTCACAGAAATTGAACCTGGGTCACTAGTGAAAAACTCCTCATTCCTGACCGATGGAACCAACCCCTTTGGGATTTCAAATTGGTTGGCCTTAAGGGGCATGGGTGGGCTTTGATCCACTTATGTGTGGATGGGTAGTGTTATGTAGCCTCACACATTCGACCACTACCTCCAGGTTCCCCCATGATTACCTTAAGGAGCCAAAAAATCCCTCACAGGTGTTGAACTTAGGTCATTGATGAAAAACTCATCATTCCTCACCAATGGATCCAACACCTTTGGGCTATGTGTGTGTGTGTGTGTGAAAAAGAAACCAGGAGACATAAAATTCAAAATAGCATTCATGAATTTCAAATTTGGAATATAGCCAAAAAACAAGAGTTATAATTAAGAGAGTCCCAAGCCCTCTATTTATAACTTGATTTGTAAGAAAATACCAATAGACGGACCAAAATGTCCAAAAAGCCCACTGAAACAGCAGATACACTGTTTCAAAAATCTGAAATGCCACTAAAAGCTTCCAGTGTGTTTTGGAGGCGTTCTGTACAAAGAAACATTTCTGAAACTTCAAAATATGTTTCCAACACCTCAGGTTGGAGTTTTTGGTAATAGAAAACAAATCTTTGAATTATAATTGTAACAGAGAAAATTCCAGGATAGGAGGCATGCAGCCATAGATATCTACCGATAACAGGTCTGAAATTGCAGATAAATGTCAAAATAGGCCGGAGCATACATGAGAAACAATGCACACAGATCCCAAGGCAGGCCATGCAGAACAGTAAAGAACCACAGTACAATGCATAGCAGTCCCCAAAACAACACAAGATAGATGCAGAGGACATACATGCAACCCAAAGCATGCAGAACACCCCTCAAAAAGCCAAAAAGTAGAATTTGGGGCACAAAAATTAAGGAAATTGTGCACAGAAATAGAGGTATTTGTTGCACAATCCTAACCTAGCTAAAACCCTAAAAGTGCGCCCCCTTGAGATGGTGACTTCTATTGCATGTGTGACACTTGGAACACATCCAAGAGGGATCTATCTCCTCTCCCAGGTATATAAGAATGCCTACCCCTCATTTTACACATCTATTCTCAGTGTATTGTTACTATGCCCAAATCTCTCCCACTCCCCTCTCTCTCCCATTTTGCTCTTACTCTTGTGTAAAGCTTGTTGCAAGTATTTGCAGCAACCTTTTTCTATTGGAATAAAAGAAATCTTTGGAGGATCCATGGTGCATTGAGAGTCTTCTTGGTGCTATCTTGTGCTACATTTGAGGTGATATTTGTTGTGGGTTTTTTTTGTGTATTCATATGTTATAGATCTAGAGCAGGAAGTCCAAGCAAAGTATTTTATTTGGATAGATCTATGGTAGTAGTATTGTAGATCTAGTGAGTATTTGTTTTGATTCAACAAAGTATTTTGTTTTATCAATTAGATCTACTCACCTCCTCTTTTATGTAGCTTTGTCTCATGAATTTTGCAGGTCACCGAGGGTTTTTGTGGACAAATTTCAGATTTGGAAATTTGTCCCTCCAACCAACTCAAACCTCTTAAAAATTTTGTTCTAATTTTCTGAACATTTCCATTCGTTTTTGGGGCATTTTAACTCTCTGTAATAAGTTAACAAATCATATTTACTTACTGATTTTTTGCACAGAAATTTTCTATTATTACTAACAGAAATTGTTTAGAGTTTTCTGGTCATATTTGCAGCTTTTCCAGCAAGCTTTGTTTGCTGGTTTTTTGCAGGTCTGCATCAGAAAAGAGGAGGTGTTGCCCATTTGGGGCCATAAAACGTCAAGAAAAGACCTCCCAAGTTGGGGTATTGAATACCCACTTCTCCTCTCCTCTTCTATCATTGTAAGCAAGGCCAAAGAGAGTCTTTTGGGCTTGCATTTCTTTCCAATTTTAATTTTCTGCAAATTTATTTAGTTAATGTGCCTACACCTTGCATAGTGGATTGACCTAGCCACCCATGCAAAATCGTAAGGCTAGGAATTAGATCTATTTTTTGTTTTGTTTATGCATTTGAAGTTTATCCCACTTGTCCTTAAGGCAAGGTTGAGAGGCTAGGAATCTCTTGCTTTTCCTTTTCTGTTATTAGTTTCTCTTTTCACCCACTTTGGCACAAAACCGGTAGGCTTGCACTCCACCTTGTGCCTTTGTTGAGATTTGCAAGTAGCTAGTTCTTTCATTTTCCAAGTTTATTTCAATTTCAGTAATCTATTTTGCCTGCACCCTGCATAGTGGATTGGCCTAGCCACCCATGCAGTATCGTAAGGCTCGTCTCTTGTGCTAATCTGTTAATATTTGTTTTTGTCGTTTATTTTTATGTATTTCCTTTAAAGTTCATTGTTAATACTTCACATAGTTAGAAGCATCTTCATCTTGGTTAAATATCTTGTATAATTTCGTGGAAGTATTCTTTCTTTTGCAATTTGCTTATGTTGGATCTATAAGCACTTTTAATTTCATTTACTTGGAAGCTCTATCTCCTTAAGCATTTTCAATACAAGTAATTTTATTGCTTAATCAATTAACTTGTAGCTTTAGATGGACCAATTTATCTAATTTAATTAGGCACCCATACTGGTACAACCTTCACCACCAAAAAGGAGGCTTGCGGAGGCTACAAGGGGGTGCTAAGTCAGGGATGACTTCACGACACTAGGTGTCCCCCCTGCTTGAGCGCCCAAGTTTTTCGGGTTGACCTGTGGAGCTAGGGTAGGGCCTTGTTGGCCCTACTTCTTGAGCACCCAGCAATCATTTTGGTCAAGGCGGTAAGAGTATAGGGGAAGTCACCTAGTCTAGGTTGGAAACTTCACTTCATCTAAATCGAGGCTTAAAATTTATTCACACAATTTGTGCTTCAAGTCTTAAAATCTAAATCTGAGTTGTGCTTTATCTTGATTTACTTTCAAGATGTATCTTTATTGCATTTTACTTTCAAGTTGTATCCTTGAAGTTGCGCACTAGTCTTTGGGTTGCTCTTTTCAGAAGTTCTGCATTGTCTCTTGGGCTTCCAAGCTTTGTTGTAAGTGTTTCCTTTATGGTGAATGTATCATTGATCTAATTCTCCTTTAGCATATCTACAAAATCATTCAAGTGGTTAGTTCAATTATTATTTCATTGGTGTAATAGATCTAACAAGTACTTTAGATTATTGTGCAAATATCTAGCTATTCTTTAGCCTTTGGTAATTGTTGTAATTATATTTCATTTATTTTTCATTATAAAGTTCATTTTTTATTTGTATTTAGATCATTTCTTTACTTATTGTAGTTTTAATTGACCCCTTGTCCAACCTTTAGGCACTAGTCTTAGTTGACCTTAGGGAAAGGTTTGATTGTCATACTAGCTTTGCATTTGCATTGTTGCCTGTCATATAGGCTAGCTTCCCCTTACCTTAATAAACTAAAATCAACTCCTAGAAATCACTTAATAACTTCACATAGTAAATAGGGTCTACCCCCATTGGCTTCCCTAGGAGTACGCCTAGACGGAAGAAGTCCAAATCGAGGTGACAAATGGGTTTGGACTTAGGCATTGTGCCTCCAAGGACACACCAAGTGGATTGAGACTTTTCCACGTTTGTAGGTGTGTATAAGGACGGCAACATCTTTGGCGTCGTTGCCGGGGATAAGTCTTTTATCCTTGATCTAAACGACTTAACTTAATTTATTCTTTTAAAAGTAAGTAATAAATGTCTCCCTAAATATGTTTTAACATGGGTTGGTTTTTCATTGTTTGCTTACTCTCCAAGTGGCGACTCCATCTGAAAATTCTTTGAGGTATACTACTAGGAGCACTTCACAAGGATTGGTTTACTCTTTTCCTGAACCTGAAATGGTTTATAGGAGGAGACTAAACCGCCTTGCTCCTCGTAGGCTACTTGAAAATCTTGGAGAAGAAGCAGTCTCTAATATCCAATTCTTGTTTGAACAAAATAATCCACCAACTGTTAATACTACAACAACTAATCCTAACTTAATCATGAGTAATCTACTAAGGCCTTTGAACTTTACAGCTATTCAAGGTGATCCTCACGCAATTCCTGACAAAGCTATTGAGAAGTTGCCTGCTTTTCAGGGAAATAATACAGTTAGTGCCCATGCTCACCTTTCAAATTTTGACTTATGTATTGGAAAGTGGTGTCGTGGTCATGATGAAGAGGATGTGAAGATGACTCTGTTTGTGTATTCTTTAGAGGGGGATGTTGTTGAATGGTTTTCAGAAGAAGATCCTAACAAGTTTAGCACCCTAGCCGAAATTTATCAAGTTTTTAGAGAAAGATGGGGTGATCAGAAAAAGAATCGGTATTTGCTAGCTACCCTTAGTACAAGTCAGAAAAAAAAGAATGAAACTATGGACGAATTCAACAAAAAGTTTAATGACTTAGTTAAAAGTCTCCCTACAACTATCAAGCCTCCTCCAGCGTCAATAATAATTCATTATATGGAAGCCTTTGAGGGAGAGATCAGATATCAACTAAGGGATAAGGATCCTCAAACTCCTAAGGATGCACAAGCTTTTGCAGTGAGGATAGATAAAAATATGCAGGATGCTAGGAAGTCTAATATTCCTGGTTTTTCTAGAGCAATTTATTCCCAACCTTATGTTAAGTTTTGAGTTATTATTAGGTTTCTTTTCAATTTACTAGATAACAATGGCATAGGTAGGATCATTGAGAGAAACACAATCACAAGATACACAACATTTATCCTAGGAAACCCTAATGGGGGAGAAAACCCAGCAAAAACTTCCTTAATATAGATAGCCAATACAATGCCAAGACAATAAACCAAAACACTAGAGAATATCCAACACTGAGCAATGTGCCTCTCTCTTCCTTCTTCTCCCAACTACAACTACCAAACTTGCGCATTGGATGAGTGAATGAGTGAGTGAGTTAATGAAGCAATGGATTCCTTTATTTATATTGGCTAACAGGTGCTGGAAAGGTGTCTCTTCACTGGGCAGGGCCGACCTGTCTTCTTAGTGGTTAAAACCACTTTAATTAGGTCTGAGGGCCGACTTCTTAATTTGCATAATACAATTAGGGTTTGACCAATCCACAAAAAGGGATTTGGTCAATTACAATGCCCGACATGATCAATCCACAAAAGGGGATTGATATAATGAATAATGACTCAATAATAAATAGAATACTATTTGCAGTTACAATATTTCAACACTCCCCCTTAACAGGAAGGGTATTCTACAACATCATCAGGAGAGAGAGAGGGCAGCAACATCAACAACATCTAGAACACTGACTGACATATCTATAAATTATCAAAAGTTTTTCTCATCATCAATATTATCATCCACAGCAAGGAGATGGAATGGCATCATCATCATCTACATCAACATGGATTAGTATAACACTAATACATCATCATCATCATCAATAACAACACAAGGTTGAGACAACATCAACAGCAGCAGCATCATAGCACAAGGGTTGGAGCATCATCAACATCAACACTAAGCTGGAAATCTTCAGTACGAAGCTGGCATCTCAACAACATCAACACGACGCTAGAAATCTTCAGCACGAAGTTGGCATCTCAACAACATCAGCACGAAGCTGGAAATCTTCAACACAAGGCTGGCATCACAACAACTTCAGCACGAAGCTGGAAATCTTCAGCACGAGGTTGGCATCACAACAACATCAGCACGAAGCTAGAAATCTTCAGCACGAGGCTAGCATCAACACTACTCCCCCTTTCGAGAGAGGTCCTTTCGGACCACACCAAGCTTATCTCGAAAGTGTTCAAACTTTACACGAGACAGAGGCTTGGTCAACACATCCGCAACCTATTCATTCATGCCAATATACTAGAGCTTTATGGCTCCTTTCTGCACCATATCACGGATGTAATGATATCGAATCTCTATGTATTTTGACTTGTCATGGAACACATGGTTCTCTGTCATCTTTATGCAACTTCAGTTATCACATAGAATCACGGTTGCTTCCATCTCCAGATCAAATAAACCTGTCAACAACTTCTGAAGCCATATGGCTTCACAACTGGCGGAACATGCAGCAATGTATTCTGCTTCTGTCGTGCTGAGAGCAATACTTGATTGCTTCCTACTCTACCATGAGATCATGGTTGACCCCGAACTGAAACAACATCCTGAGGTGCTCTTTCTGTCAGAGACACTTCCAACCCAATCTGAATCGATATATCCACTCGGCCTGAAGTCTTGATCCCCATTATAACTGAAACCAAAATCCAACATACCCTTAAGGTATCTCATCACATGTTTTGCAGCAACAATGTGAACACGTCTGGGTTCTACCAGAAATTGACTCAAGGTGTTCACAGCAAAACATATATATGGCCTGGTGTTCATCAGATACATCGACGATCCAATGATATATATGTACAGTGTAGCATCAACCAATTCTAACGAAGTGTCAACCAGGAGCTTCAACTTTGTTTCCATGGGTGTATTCATGGATTTACACTCCAACATATCAAACCTCTTCAAAATTTCAACTGCATACTTCCCTTGGTTGAGAAAGATCTTCTCTGGGCTCTGCCAGACCTCAAGACCTAAGAAATAGTGCATTAGGCCAAGGTCTTTCATCTCAAATTTTGCAGCTAGCTTCTTCTTACAATCAGTGATGAGCTTTTCTTCTCCAGTTAGAAATAAGTCGTCCACATACAACAGTAATATAACAGGCTCATCATTCATAACCTTGAAGTAAAGGTTAGAGTCGACTTTACTCTTGGTAAAGCCCAAACTCGTCAGGAAACTGTCAATTCTTCCATACCAAGCTCTAGGAGCTTGTTTCAATCCGTACAGAGCCTTCTTCAATCTGCATACATGAGTCTTTATGTCTTCAACTTCAAACCTTGAGGTTGTGCTATATACATTCCTCTTCAATGACACCATTTAAGAAGGTTGTTTTCACATCCATCTGGTGTAACTTCCACTTCATCTTAGCTGCAAGGGCTATGATGGTTCTAATTGAAGTGTATCTGGCTACAGGAGAAAACGTCTCTTCATAGTCAATACCTTCCTTTTGAGAAAAGCCACGAGCTACAAATCTTGCTTTGTATTTCTCAATACTTCCATCAGTTGTGTGTTTTATCTTGTATAGCCATTTGGAAGATACCACATCCTTGCTCTTCGGTCTAGGAACTATTTCCCATACATCATTCTTTATAATGGATTGGTATTCTTCTGTCATGGCATCTACCCATTCTTTCTTCTGAATGGCTTCTTCAAAGCAAGTGGGTTCCTTTTCTAAGAGATCACACATCAAAGCCATATAACTGGAGAATGGCTTGGGTTTCTTGACCTGTCTCATGGTTCCTTCGGGGGCACCATACTTCTCTCCATCTTGAATAAGTTTCCTTGCCCGAGCTGGCTTTCTCTTGTGGGAGATCATCATCTGGGGAGGTTCTTGAGATTCTATTATGTCGTGATCTTTTGGAATCTCTTCATCAGGGGAAGTTATGACTTCCCTCACTAGTTCTGCAACTCTGGGAGCTACAAGTTCTTCTTCATATACTTCTTCAAACTGACATCTTGATTTCTTGAGTGTTGCATCTTCATCAAAGGTTACATCTCTGTTGATCTCAATATGATGGTAACCTGGTATATAAATTTTGAAGGCCTTGGAGACCTCACAGTATCCAACAAATATTTCCTTCTTTCCTAAAGGGTCCAGCTTGGTTCTCTTCTCTTTAGGAATGTGTACAAATACTGGACAGCCAAATATTTTGAGATAGCTTACTTCTGGCTTCTTTCAAGAGAACATCTCTTCGAGGGTTTTGAACCCAAGTGCACTATGGGATAATCTATTCTGTACATACACTGTTCTTGTTGCTTATGCACATAAGTGCATTGGAAGATCTTGATCGTGGATCATAGTCTTCACTGCTTCCATTATAGTTCTGTTATTTCTGTCTGCTACACCATTTTGTTAAGGATTGTAGGGAGTGGTGAGCTCCCTCTTGATCCTGGCATCTTTACAAAAGTTTACAAACTCTTTTGAGGTGTATTCTCCTCCATTATCTGACCTGAGTATCTTGATATTTCTTTCAGAGATATTTTCTATAAAGGCTTTGAATTCCTTGAATTTACCGAACACTTCATCTTTTGATTTCAAAAAGTAAACCCAGGTTTTGCGAGAATAGTCATCAATAAAAGACACATAGTATACATACCCACTAATGGAGGTTGATGGCATTGGGCCACATACATCTAAGTGAATGAGCTCTAGGACTCCTTCTGCTTTACTGTCTTTTTTCAAGAAAGTGTTCTTGATGTTCTTTCCTTGTGCACATCTGTTGTACACACCTTATGATCAACCTTGAATTCTGGTAAACCTGTGACTGCCTTGCTTACATATGGTAATGCCTTGTAGTTGATGTGAGTTAGTCTTCTACGCCATAGTTCACATGGATTCTCAATGGAATAGTTCACATGGATTCTCAATGGAATGAGTCAAGGCTACTTCTGAGTGACCTTTTAGCTTATACAAGCCACCTTCTTCTTTTCCAATAAGAATTGCTTCTTCTATGGTTTTTCCTTTGGGCCACATAAGAACTTCTCCATCTATGAAAGCAACTCTGAAGCCTTTCTTATCTAAAGCTAATATAGAAAGTAAGTTCTTTGTCAAACCTGGTACATATAGTACATCCTTCATCTTCATTGGGGTCCCTGAATCAAGTTTGTAATTCAATTCTCCTACTCCTTTGATAGGGTACTGGTATTCATCTCCAAGTGTAACTTTCTAGGGAAAGTTCTTTTTTGTAAGGCAAGAGAGAATGTCTCTTTGACCTATCATGTGCTTGGAAGCACCACTATCTATGAGCCAAGTGTCCTCACCAGGTGTCACTGATCTTGAGAGGGAAGAGATTAAGACATAGTCTTCAATCTGTTCTTTTATCATCTTTGTGGGTGGCTCTTCATCTTCAACTATATGGGCATGGTGCCTTTTGTTTCTCTTCTTGTATTCTTCTCTTCTAGCTGGACAATTTTTAGCAATATGTCCCATCTTGTCACAATGGTAACATTGGTAGGATGAGAAATCTTTTTCTCTTCTTTGACCTTTCTGAAACTTTTGGAATCTCCTTGGAGGGTGAGATTCTTTATCGATGAATTTGTTTGGGGAGTGAGACTCCTTATGTTGATGAGTATCTTTCTGGAAGTAAGACCTCTTCCTTCCTCCTTTAGTGTGAGCAGCTAGGGCTTGATCTTCATCTCTTGATAGTATTGCTTCTCAGTAAGCTACTCTTACTTCTTCTTGAACACATTTTTCCCAAAGACTGTCAAAGTGTAGTTTCTCCTTTCTGGCACAAATAGTTTGGATGAATGCATCCCAAGGTTTGTGAGACAATTAAGAGTTGTCATTATGAGTTCATCCTCATCTAGGGTGTCTCCAATTGCTTCTAGTTGTTCCATGAATTGTGATATTCTAGAGAAATATTCCTGAATTGTTTCTCCTTCCTGCATCCTTGTACTTTTGAGTTGAGTTCTTAGATTCATCTTTCGATTGATGTTCTTTCCTTCATGCATTGGGCATCAAACATTTCTTTTGGAGTTTTCTTTGAAGTCACTTGAGGAATCAAGTGATCTTTAATAGAGTCTGCAATGATTCTTTTGGCCCTAACTGTGTCCTTTTGGTGTTTTTCTTTAGCTGCAGCATCGGTAGGTTCTGTTACATCTTCTTTAATGAATCTTGTTAGGTCATTCTCTTCAAAAATGAGAGCAATCCTATACTTCCAGGCATGGAAGTTATCCACTCCTCCTAGCTTGTCAACGAGCTTAATGCTTGCAAACATCTTGACCTGGAGATAGGAAAATGACCAAAAATTGAAAATACTCAGAATTTAAATATGAACTTACCAGGAGGTGCGCTTGGCTGAGGCGAGTAGCCTGGTGCAATTAGATTTCAAAAAATCCAAATTTTACCGCTTCAAACTAGGCCAACGGAATTCTGGACTGGTACTTCTGGTACTGGTTTTGGTTTCCTGGTTTTCTGGTACAAGTGAAAACTAGGGTTTCACTTTCCGGGAGTTCTGTCCACTAAAAAAGTGCGCTAAGGTTGCCAAAGAGTTCGCTAGGCTAGGTCACACTTCCTTGATGAGTTTTAGGCTGAAATTCCTCTTCAATAGAAAACCCTAATTTTTTTGTACAACAACAATGACGTTTTTGCTTATCCGATAAAAGGTGCTCTCTTCAGCTTAGCTCTAATACCATGTTAAGTTTTGAGCTATCATTAGGTTTCTTTTCAATTTACTAGATAACAATAGCATAAGTAGGATCACTGAGAGAAACACAATCACAAGATACACATCATTTATCCTAGGAAACCCTCATGGGGGAGAAAACCCAACAAAAACTTCCTTAATATAGATAGCCAATACAATGCCAAGACAATAAACCAAATCACTAGAGAACATCCAACATTGAGCAATGTGCCTCTCTCTTCCTTCTTCTCCCAACTGCAGCTACCAAACTTGCGCACTAGATGAGTGAATGAGTGAGTGAGTTAATGAAGCGTTGGCTTCCTTTATTTACATTGGTTGGCAGGTGCTGGAAAGGTGTCTCTTCACTGGGCAGGGCCGACTTGTCTTCATAGTGGTTAAAACCGCTTTAATTAGGTCTGGGGGCCGACTTATTAATTTTCATAATACAATTAGGGTTTGACCAATCCACAAAAGGGGATTTGGTCAATTACAATGCCCGATATGATCAATCCACAAAAGGGGATTGATATAAGAATAATGACTCAATAATAAATAGAATACTCTTTGCAGTTACAATATTTCAACACCTTATGAGGAGAAGAAAAAGAAAATTGAAAATTAAGGAACTTACTCAACTAATCAAGCAAATGGAGGTTAATCAAGCAAAATCAAATAAAGCAATTAGAGATTAACCATGCCAATCAAATGAATGCCATGCAGAATAGGTTGATAGCCATGGAAAGGGCTCAATCTAGTAAACCCCAACACAAGCCAAATGATAGATGGCCAAAGGCCACCAAATCCATTCAAATCCACTAACTTGGTTGATCACCAAGTCTTTCTTCAAGTTTGTAGTGAAATGGGACCTTATAGACCAGAAAATGAACAAGTAAATATGTTTGGTCATGAGTATAATGTTGGCATGAATGAATGGATGGATTTGATGGAGTATAGTGAGGGGGTAAATTGTATGAATAATGTGGTGGATAAGGCAACAAAAAAAATTGGGCCTAAGCCTACTCCCCAACAAGTGTCAAAAATGGCTAGATATAGAGGCATTACTTATCAAAGGAATGGAAACAATAATCAGGATAGCCCTCAAGGAAGTATTTTGGGAATACCTCCTCCCCCTCCTAAAACAATGGTTCACACAAGTTTAGATTTAAATATTGACTTAGGAGGGTGGCTCAATAATGCAAAGATGTTGGTACCTGTGTCAGAAATAATGAAGATTCCATCTCAGAGGGAAAAGTTACTCAAAGCTATAGAAAATCCTTCTCAGAACAATGTTGACATGCCACCAACAGTAGCTTACCAGGATGTACCTGTTATTTTGCAGAATATGGATAGGGGGGATGAAAAGAATAGAACTTTTATCTTTCTTTTCTCATGAATGAATCTATTCTTCACAATTGCATGCTTGAATCAGGAGCAAGCTCAAATGATATGACTAAGAAAGTAATGGAACAATTAAAATTAAGGATATCAAGACCTTATCATAACATTTGTACCATGGATAGCAAAACGATTAAGGTGCATGGTTTGATTAAAGGCTTGCAAGTACACTTGGCTGCATTCCCAGACATCATGATAGAAATGGACATAGTTGTAATAGATGTGCTTGATGCTTGGGGTATGTTGCTATCAAGAAAGATAGCTGCAGACTTAGGTGGTAATTTACAAATGGATTTGACTTATGCCACCATTCCTACTCCAAATGGTTCCATGTTTAGATTAAACAGGGAGTTGGAAAGAAAGTACCATGTTGAAGATCCTAGGAATCCCACAAATAAGATTGTGTATCGTGAACTAGAGATGGGATGTTATGAGATAGAGTCTAATTCCATAGCATCTACCAAGATGGAACTTAAAGATGAATCCCTAAATATTTGTAGTGTTTGGGACACCATGGATTCTTTTGATGGGCTTTTTCTTGAAGAAGATTCAGATAAAATGAACGATGACATGGCTCCTTCAGAATTAGAAACAGAGTTGGATTTGTCAATTGAAAATGTGTCATCAACTCACCAGTTATCAGAAGAATCAATTAGATGTTGGAAAGAATCAGATGGAATTCTTGGGCCACATCCTCCTTATGTTTTAGAAACTGGGAAAATCAAAGGAAGAATAAGTGAAGCGAATTTGGTGGAAAATCATAAGGATGATAATGAGGTTAGCAATAATAAGGTGAAATATCTCATCCCTATGAAGAGATATGCCAAGCCTTTCAAAGAAAAACTAAGTTTAGAATCTTTTCACTTGGCACCTATGCAACTTCAACAGATTTTTTTTCAAGGAGGATTATCCCAAGTGGCCCAAGGTTAGAAACGGGGATTCACATGAGAACAACAGAAAACATGATAAAGTGTATCAGTCTTCTAGCAACTCATCTCAGCGAGTGGGATGACACAAAGTCAGGCATGCTAGTGAGAGAAGTCCACCTTGAAATAATTTTTCAGCATGACCACTTAGTGTCCAAGGGGACACCCTTTGTAACGTATCTCTAACCCTTTTCCTTTCTTTCAGTTTTGTATTATTTCATTTCATTATGTAATTATGTTACTTAGGTTATTCATTGTATCATAGTTTCATTTTTGTAATTGTTGTACAATAATAATTTCATTTATGTGATTATTGTTTATAGCATTTCATTTATTTATTCATTTTATACATGTATTTATGTTGGGTATTGGTGAGCACTCTGTTTTGTCGATTATGAAGTTCTCACGTGCTCTCCTTCCCAAAGAAAGATTCCCATGTGGAGCCAGATGTTGACCACCTATTTCAACTAGGGGTCAACTCCATGTGCCATGAAGTTGTGTACCTAATGGTGCAACAAAGTTGAAGACTTTCTGTTCTGCAAGGCAATTTTTGCCCCCGGCACTTCTTTTAGTAACTGAAATTTCCGCTCCCCTGCATGGGATAATAATGTAATGGGTCAACATGGATCATATTTTAGGTTAGTTGCCTAGGACTTTACCATTAGAGAAGTCCTTTCATCGAGTGTTTTTTTCCTCAGGTAATTGATTTGGCCTAACCAGCCATTTTAATTACCCTTGAGTTTTTCACTCACAATAATCCTCCAAAGTGGTGAAAGGTGTTCTAATGATCGAGCCCAATGGGTGACTAGGGTCTAGGAATATTGTAAATGACTAGGGAAGTTGCGCCCCCCTTGGTGAAGTACTTGTCCCAACTCAAAAATTAAATGGAAAAGCCACCTAGTTCCCTAAGTGTGCCCACTTATTAATTTGCATAATACAATTAGGGTTTGACCAATCCCAATGGGTGACTAGGGTCTAGGAATATTGTAAATGACTAGGGAAGTTGCGCCCTCCACCTTGTGCCTTTGTTGAGATTTGCAAGTAGCTAGTTCTTTCATTTTCCAAGTTTATTTCAATTTCAGTAATCTATTTTGCCTACACCCTACATAGTGGATTGGCCTAGCCACCCATGCAGTATCGTAAGGCTTGTCTCTTGTGCTAATCTATTAATATTTGTTTCTACCGTTTAGTTTTATGTATTTCCTTTAAGTTCATTGTTAATACTTCACATAGTTAAAAGCATCTTCATCTTGGTTAAATATCTTGTATAATTTTGTGAAAGTAATCTTTCTTTTGCAATTTGCTTATGTTGGATCTATAAACACTTTTCATTTCATTTACTTGGAAGCTCTATCTCCTTAAGTATTTTCAATACAAGTAATTTTATTGCTTAATCAATTAACTTGTAGCTTTAGATGGACCAATTTATCTAGTTTAATTAGGCACCCGTACTGGTACAACCTTCAACACCAAAAAGGAGGCTTGTGGAGGCTACAGGGGATGCTAAGTCAGGGATGACTTCACGGCACTAGGTGTCCCCCCTGCTTGAGCGCCCAAGTTTTTCGGAGAATCATAAGGACCTGTGGAGCTAGTGTAGGGCCTTGTTGGCCCTACTTCTTGAGCACCCAGCAATCATTTTGGTCAAGGCGGTAAGAGTATAGGGGAAGTCACCTAGTCTAGGTTGGCAACTTCACTTCATCTAATCAAGGCTTAAAATTTATTCACACAATTTGTGCTTCAAGTCTTAAAATCTAAATCGGAGTTGTGCTTTATCTTGCTTTACTTTCAAGTTGTATCTTTACTGCATTTTACTTTCAAGTTGTTGTATCCTTGAAGTTGCGCACTAGTCTTTGGGTTGCTCTTTTCAGAAGTTGTGCATGGTCTCTTAGGCTTCCAAGCTTTGTTGTAAGTGTTTCCTTTATGGTGAATGTATCATTGATCTAATTCTCCTTTAGCATATCTGCAAAATCATTCAAGTGGTTAGTTCAATTATTATTTCATTGGTGTAATAGATCTAACAAGTACTTTAGATTATTGTGGAAATATCTAGACAGTTATTCTTTCATTTCATTTGTAAATTGGCCATTAGTTAAATTCTTTGGACATTGTCTAGTCATCTAGCTATTCTTTAGCCTTTGGTAATTGTTGTAATTATATTTCATTTATTTTTCATTGTAAAGTTCATTCTTTATTTGTATTTAGATCATTTCTTTACTTATTGTAGTTTTAATTGACCCCTTGCCCAACCTTAAGCACTAGTCTTAGTTGACCTTAGGGAAAGGCCTGATTGTCATACTAGCTTTGCATTTGCATTGTTGCCTGTCATATAGGCTAGCTTCCCCTTACCTTAATAAACTAAAATCAACTCCTAGAAATCACTTAATAACTTCACATAGTAAATAGGGTCTACCCCCCTTGGCTTCCCTAGGAGTAAGCCTAGATAGAAGAATTCCAAATTGAGGTGACAAGTGGGTTTGGACTTAGGCATTGTGCCTTCAAGGACACACCAAGTGGATTGAGACTTTTCCACGTTTGTAGGTGTGTATAAGGACAGCAACAGGGTCAAATTGTTGATGTTTTTGGTAGCTGCGGGAGGTATTCACCTCCGGGATAACCTTTCTTATAGATGAAGTTGCCAAGATGTTAAAGGAAACCATTGGAAGTCAAAGAAGATCCCAGAAGAGAAGTCGGACTCACAGAAAACAATAAAGAAGATATATATTGCTCCAGAAGTAAAGTCAGCTCCAGAAAAAGATAAACATAAAATATATTTTCCAGAAAGTCAGGTTGGCCCTGCCAGAAAATTCATTGGACAGATTAGTATAAATAAGAGTGACACCTTCCTCATTTGGCACACTCTCTCACTCATCTACAACGCAAGTTTGGTGGAGAGAGTTGCAACTGCAATTGTAATAAGAAGGATGGAGCAAGTCTGGTTGGGGTTTATCTTATTTCTTGGTGATGCGTTGGTGAAGCCCAACTACCCTAGTGCTTTGGCTAGGGTTTGTTGCAGTATTGTTGGTGGTACGCTAGTGGAGGATAGACACCTCATCGCTCTGGCGAGGGTGTGTTGCATCTATGTTGTTGGATTCTTCCTTGTTGGTTTGCTCTAGTGGATAGAGCTTGTTCTTAGTTATTTTGTCTTGGCAAGGATATTCTCTATAAGAAGGTTGTTGGGTTTTCTCCCCTTGTGTAGAAGGGTTTCCCAGGATGTATATGTTATGCTCTGGGGTGGCACGAGTAGGTGCCTATGGTTGGGTGGCGATGGTGCAACATCGCCTATGGAGAAACGAGCATGCAAAAGAAGTTTAAATTGCTATGGAAAATCTAATGTTAACGTAATTAACAAAAATTCAACATGGTATTAGAGCTTGGTTTCCTTCAAAACAGTCTAATCGTTGGAAGGAAGATCGTGAGATTTACCTTGCCGTTGTTGTTTGTCGTTGTACCTTGCCGCAATACCTTGTTGCTGCACAATTTTATTTTGTCAAGCTAGTTGGAGCACCTTGAAATTTTAGGGTTTGTCGTTGCTTACCGCTATTGTCGGATGGTGCTACAATTTTTGAGGTATGTACTTGTATATGTTAAATTGTATCGTTATCTTGAGGGTGTTTTGCAGGAGAAGGGACTTTTGTCCAAGCAGCAAATCTGGCTCCTACTTGGGGACAAGTGCTCTTCTTGGGAGCACTTGAGAGCCCCAGAATCTCAACATAAAACCTCCAACACTTGGCCAATGCAAGTCTCCTTACCCCAGTGTTTGATTATCATGGAGAAAAAAAAACAATAAAACCTGAGTGTTGTTGAACCAACATGCCTATCACTATTGGTCTGAGCACGAGGGTAGGTAACCGTGGTCGTGCTTGTTCATTCCTACCACATTGTGGATACTCAAATGCCTTCTGTGAAACCAGAAAAATATTGCTCAGAATTAAACTCCTTCTCAAAACTTCAGTTGGACAGCTGACTTCGAACACACATAGGTCATACATTGATTTCCTTGCACCTCTCAAAGTTTGAACCGCACCCATCACTTCAACAGAGGACTGGACATCCCTGATCTTGTTTGTACTCACCAAACTATGCAAACAATACTGTAGCAAAACAATCACCTCTTTTTCCGCTGGCTGAGCAAAAGAAATTTCAATATCTTTGCTTTTATCCACATACACCTTAGCACAATACCTCGGACATCTATCAATTCCTTGACTCCACTATATTTGCAACCAATCTGCATTCCTGATTTTCAGAACTTCATAATGAAACAGCACTCTTTTTGTTTCTTATACTTCCTACCAGCAGCCTTTTCGCCTCTGTCTCTGTCATTATCATCAATTACGACTCACGAGAGCTCCTTGCATAGTCGGTGGGTTATAATTGCAATCAAGCCAATGATCTAGGTTATTACAACCTTCATTTAGCTCCTCATGCCTTTCTGCAAACAAACCATCTCTCATATGAGAAAGAAAGAGGACTTCTTTAGGATTCTGCAAATTGTAAAACAAAACTTCTCCATTGTCTTGAGAAATAACAGCATCTTCAAATTCTGTTGACCGGTCACCGAATAACCAAACTGTCCTTAGTAACCAGATTGTGTATAAAGACCTCAGGACGTCTGGAATCAGCACCCTGGGTCACTCAGCTAGGCCGGAATGAAGGAAACTTTCCTTTAGTGCTTTGATCCTTAAGAGTCCATTTATCTTCCTGTCTTGAGAATAGATCATCTGCTTTATTGGCAGCTTGATCACCATCTTCTCCATCTTTGTCTTCAGAGTTATGTTCTTTACTTTCCTTTGGCGCAGCAGGTGCACCATCATCAAGCTCTTCTACATAGGATTCTCCTTCGGTCGCTTCAACCAAATCACTATTTTGATCAACCTCAAAATTTTCTTCCTGAACTGGAATACTAATGCTAGCATCCTTCAAAGGGCCAAGAATGCTGTCTCATTGAAACATTAAGCACAAATCTTCTTCCTGAGAAGAAAACAAGTTCTCTCTGTGAACATCATCAGCAGAACTGTGCTCCTTATGTTTCTTACAGATCCTCGGATCATTTCCCCTTTTCTGGACAGCAAACCCATCATGGTCTGGATTTGCCATGGATTCTTCACCTATACCCATAACCTGCAGGTCTTCCTGGGCAGAAAGACTTTCACCATCAAATAGTGGTGGCCCATCGAAATACAACACATACGACTTCGCACTGTTTTGTTTCAGGAAAGCATTCAATTTGAAGTGCTCATCTGGACTGCTGTTGCATTCTTCTTCACAAATGGTGGCAAGAGTGTCATTCTCATCAGATGCTTTATCTTCCTGATTTTCTGAAGGGATGTCACCACTTTTGGAGTTTGGAATAAAAAATAGACCCTTTGGTTTATCCTTCTTAACAGCAGTGTCATCATGATTTGAAACATCGACAATAAAACCCTCAGAGCTTTCATCACTGGAGGGAGTTTCATCATCACAATTTGAAGCACCAACATTAAAATCTTCAAAGGTTTCCAGGACATCAGTACCATCTTCATGACTGTCTTCTTCCTCTAGGAGACCCTCATCATGATCAACCTCTTCATTACCTATAAACAGACCCAAAAACCCCTCCTCCTGCAGGGCTGCCAACAGGTCATGATACATGTCTTCAAAACCTCGGGATTTTGGACCACGATGCTTGAGAAATTCTTCCACAAAGATTTTGAGGGATGGGATACTCTTCGGGCTGCAAGAGTATTTGATCCATTCCCGTTGCTTTTGTCCCAATGAGCATAGGAATCATAGTTGCAGGGAGTGTCCCCCCCCCCTCGCTCCTAGGCTCAGAAGCGCGCTCTGAGCGGGAGCGTCCAGGGAGCGCCCTTGGGAGCGCGCTCCGGGCGGTTTTAGGATGCTCCCTGCCCTTTTGGGAGCTCCACGCTCCTGGAGCCTGGGAGCACGCTCCCAAGGCGCTCCCTGAACGCTCCCTAGGCACTCCCTGGACGCTCCCTAATGGTAATGTTAAATTCTTAAAGTAAAAGGTCTTTAACATTACCATTAATTGTTTCAGGATGTTTGAGAGTGGTTCCAACCTCATTAGACTTTATATGGAGAAAGTAGAATTTTAGGTCCCATTCAAAATTCAACAGACTTAACGGTTTTCAGGATTTCAAGATTGGCAAGATTA
>SNQJ01S0000986.1:405660-443562 GCA_010110895.2 Picea sitchensis
TCCGACGGTTGAGTTTTGAGATCCAGTTTTCCAGCTGATAGCGGTCACCGTGCTCATCCGGGATCGTTATTTTGGTCGTCCTATCCGTGCATGCAGCAGATCTGCTGTCTTCTTGCGGTCACGGGTATTTCTTTGTCATTTGATTGTATTCCAGTACAGATCCATGAGATCTGACTGACGTTTAGTTGATATATTTCAGTAGGCGATTTGTATTCCCACGCATGCACTGTTATTGTTCATGATATTGAGTTATTGGCCTTATCTGCTATTGCATGCGTCATTTTATGATTGTAAAACCTTTGTTATGCTACATGCAATTATAATAACCTACATGCAACCATAATAACTGACATGCAAACACTATAAACAAAAATCATCTACATCAAACCCTAAAACGCATCCAGAAACCCCCAGAGTATCAGATCTGCACGTAGGAGCAGTAGGATCGTAGCAAATATCTTGATCAGCCGGATCAGGGATATTTCAGATCTGAGGGATCTTCTTGTGGATGATCTACTTGCTGTCCTAGATCTGTGTGAGGATCTTCTTGTGGATGTTTTCCTTGCTGTCCAGATCTGTGTGAGAGTTTTCTTGTAGTTGATTTCCTTGCTGTCCAGATCTCCTTCCTGTGCTATCACTGTTTATTGAAAGGTTTCCTGATGAGGTTATTTGCTTTTATGATTATTGTTTATTGTTGTTTTCTTTGGGGTTTCCTATCTATGGCAAAATTGTCCCACAGTTCTCTTTGACAGAGATCAAACCCTAGAGGTTTGATCTATGAACCTAAACTAAATCTGAGCATACTTACAGAGGCATACATCTCTCATTGTTTCAGGAGGTAAGTTAAAAGTTATTTCATAACTCAGAAATTTTATTTGCTTCAGATCTGTTTGTATGTTTTATTCTTTATGCTGATCTAGTAATCAGAAATTTTTAAAAAGGCATTCTTGTTTCAATTTTTCCCTATTTCTAACAAGGAAACCCTAGCATTCCAAAATCATCCATCAACATCCCATTTAAAACACCTTCAATAGAGTATTGCATGAGAGAAAACAGCCCAGAATCAAATTTCCTTATGGTGTTTCTTAAGTCACTTGGGGTACTTCACTATGTTGATGTGTACAAAGTGATCCTTACCCTGACGCAAGTCAAAAACAAACCAACTGGAAAATGGGATGATCTTCTCAATTTGACCATACAAACAATTTCTGCCTAGCTGATAAATCCTCTCAATAATCTTTGATCCAGTTATCTGCAGCTATATTTGAGTACAATCTGATAAGAGATTCTACTAAGTGTACATTGAAGTAAATTTTGCGAAATACAGTAAATATTTGCTTCTTTTTTAATGCAGCTCTCAAAATATTTAAGTGACAGGTCATGCTTTTAAAGAACCAGAAACATTGTGCATAAGGAAACAGATGTCCAATGGAAGAGCAAAAATCGTTATAATTTACTAGAAGATGATTTCAATTCTGTCCTTGACAAAACGGAAAGTAAAGTTGTAGGTAAACACACATAATAAGTACATTCAACTTGAAGAAAGGTTTGTAGTAGGGTGTCTGCACGGTGACGGCCATTTGATCAAGGCCCGCAACAACCCAGGCCTGCAAGAGTAGTCCAGACTTGAGGTCCTAAGAGAGCACCCAGCTTGCAAGGGCAGATCAGGCCCATTAGAGCAGTTCAGGCCCATGAGATCTAGGCCTGCGAGAGCAATCTCTGTGGCAGAAAAGCATGGTTTAGATCTGCTCCAAGGAAAACAGTGGCAGGAAAAAAATTCCCCACAAGGATTTGAATAAGCTACACCACAACACTTCTCAACCTGCCAAGGAAGTTGAGGTTACTGCCCCAACATGTGGATCATTTATGAGCTAAGTATTTTCTCAAAGAAAGAGGGAAAGGTGAAATTGCCTCATTCCCTTGAAAAGAAAGGGATCGTTAAACAGGCAAAGGATTAGCCTGCAATCATGCTGAACCCAAGACCTGTCGAGGGGAAACTATGGCTCTAATACCTGCAAGGACTAATCTGTAGAGTTACATGCATTCGGCCATCTCATTAGACAATCACAAACTGGATTAATGAAAACTGGAAACTACAAGGAGCACTGATCTGAAATGGATCATTGTATAATTTTTCATCTAGCTTAATACTTTCTGGGTGGAGGAATTGTCTTGCAGGGCTCATTTTAGTGGTAGGTCCTAGTTTGGAGATTTGGGGTCCGGAACCTTCTAAAGCCATTTTGAGGCATCAAATGACATTTTGGGGGGTTAAAACTTTGTGACCATAGATTGCAACCCCTTGACGTTGTTCTACACATCGAGACTTTTTCAACGATATAAAAATCGCCTCAAATGGAGTTCGTATGTGAAAGTTATGCCTCTCGCAAGTTGACTTACCTTATTGACCACCATGGTATGAGTTGATGCCATGTCAACCCCCATTACTCCCACATGTGGGGCCAGCCACTAGTGAACTTTCAAGAAGATTCTAGAAGGTCCAAATCCTTATCACTAATCGAGGGTTTAGGATGCAAAAACCCTAACCCTAGACAGTTATCAGGTTGTGTTAAATATCAAGCCACTAGGAAGAGAAGGAGTTCCATTCTTTTGTATTGTACTTGTTCCATAGTTGAGCAGAGCATCCAAGGAGTGGAATTTGAGAGCATAACAGAGGTAGGAAGAAGAGTTTGGAGTAGCCATTCAAGCCACAAAGTCATAGGCAACTCCATACTGAGTGCCCCCTTCTTTGTATTTGCACTTTCATAACCAAAGAAAAGAGAGCAAATCATAGGCCTCACCTTCTAGCTGGGTTTTCTACCGTATCAGATTTCCCAAGATACATCTTGTGTTCAATTGTGTGGATGGTGTATATATTTGCCTCTTATTGTATTTTCATATTAAATTATTTTCATAAATCTAAGCAATAAGCTAGTAATAATTAATATAGGATCTAAGGAAATAAATTGCATAATCTAAGCTTTCATAATATTATAAGATATGTTGTGATGAATTGTTCTAGTGGAATATCCATGGCAGTTTACAGATCAAGCAACTAAGTAAACAATCCTGGCTAGAGGAAATCATTGTTATATTTTCAAATAGAAATTATATAAACATCAACTTTGCAGAAAGCCCATAATAAATGGGTAGAGAAAGTTTTGTCATTAAGTTTTGGTATATCGACTTTGATCCCAATTATAAGTGCAAGCAAGATGACAAATCTGAAAATGGAATTCTAACAGAGCGCGTGTGTTACTAGGATGGTCAAAATTGAATATGTGCTTCCCATAACAATTTCAGATGGAGGACAGTCGTAATTGTTTATTGACTCCATCCTTCATCCTAATTGTCAGGCTAAGGGTTAATGTGTGATAAAACACACCTGCAAAGATAACTGGCTAGTTTTTTATGGTGAAAAGGGGCCAAAATAATTGATAGATACCTCGTTAAAGTAGTATTGCTTAATTGCATTGGGGTTTCAAAGAAGTGCCACAAAACACCAATTTGGGAGAGAATTTTAGAGAAACTTTAGTGGGAAAGAATAGACTAGCAGGGGCAATAATTATTTGTTCCAAGAAAATAAGGATGAAAATTTGATTTTCACAATCTTTTAGTTCAGAATTAATTAGATAGTGAATCAAACAAGGTAAAACTTTCCTGAAAATAATTATAAGACCGAGAATGTTTCAAAGCAATTAGGCTATACAACACAGTACAAGCGCCAAATTGGTATATTTAGAAAGAAAACGAAAATACTCACCTGCAAATCGAATCTTGCATAGATTTTTGTTGGCGCTATGATCTTCCCAAGTATGCAATATGAACCCACCCACCAGTGCTAGCTCTGTATGCTTCATTATTATCATATACATCCCAAGGAGCAAGAGAAAGGTCGGTCGGCTGCCTACCATGGGTTATTTCATTCACACCGCTTGAGTTGACATCGATTATCGCTTTCTGTGATATGACGGGAACAGTCGCGCAAAATATCAACTAGCATACCCCCGAATCGAGGGAAGGGAACGCCGAACATAATGGGTATATATGTTGGAAAAGAACTACATTGTGTTGCACTGTTATTACTCACCTTACTTAAGGAATGGAATTGTACTTACACTATGTTACCAATTTATCAATATTATTACAAGATTTATCTCAAACTTATCCTAATAAGGATTCACATAAATCTAAAAAAATGGCATCCACATTAAATTAAAAAATGTATAAGAACACATTGTTACGATGAGCTTTTGACTTATATATCAACGTATATAATAAAAATAAATGCCAATTAAAGTGAGAAGACCACGGCTTTTAGAACATTGTCAATGCCACCAACTTGACTCAGTTCAATGGAAGGATAAAGAAAAGAGTTCAATCTGATAAATCCAAAGCATGTTTTTCAAATTTTGCCAAATTTTAAATTAAATAAATTTATTACAATTTTAATTAAAAATCAACATAGAAAATAAACTTAAGCTCATTATATTGCTTGTGATGTAAAATTTGTTGCAGTTAACATACTAATAGCGATGATGCGGCATTGCCAAACATCCTACACTAAGAAATGAAATATAAAAATACTCGTTGAAATTGTACGAATATTAAATGGTAGCATTGCTAAACGTGGTGCGTTGGGAAATGAAATATAAAAACACTTGTTGAGATTGTACGATTAATAAATGCTAGCATTGCCAAATGTATTTCACTCGAAAATGACAGATAACAAAGAAAACTGCATTGGAATTATAATCCTGGATAGTCATTTACCCAAACTCATCGAAAGTTCCACAATTGGAAGTTCCCTTCATTTCTAGATGATCGACAGTAATGGTGATCGTTGCCTAGTCTAATCGATGGTAGGCAGTACCCGCTAGCTTGTGATGTGTCTAACCATAACCGGTGCAACACCCATCTAACAAGGCATTCTTACATAACCTGCTTCCCCAATTTCCTCTGCAAAATCAAACGGCTTCAATCTTGTAGAGAAATTGTTCAGCATTGGTGGATGGATCGCACAAACCTCCAAGCACTTTGAATTTGACCATCAATATCATCTCGTTGTTCAAAGATTTATTTTTTTTCAATCTTCACCATAGATGAGGAGAATGTGGTTCGCTATGTGTATCCATCTGAGCGCTCCTTTCAAAGGAGGTTTTCCCAACTTTATTTAAAAGCGAATTGGAGGATGTTCAGAATTGGTCGAGTTATGCAACGATGGCTTCCAGAAAGGTCAAAGAGGCAGGTAATAGAAGGATTGTTTGTTTTCTCACTTAGGGTGATCTCTAGATTGGGTAATTGATGATGTGCATACAATGGAGGTTTGATATTGCAGACATCTTCACTGCAATATCGTAATATATTTTAACGATATTGCAGACATCAGAGATTTGATATTTCCTAGTTTTGAGTCCCTCCAAGAGGAAATCCTGTTTGGACATTCAACCATAGCTATCCAATTCCTTGATGCAAATCTGATAAAAGACCTAAAATAGGTGATCTTTTATGGAAGTACCTACTACATATCACTTTTCCAGATTAGAATAATTGCAGATCATAATAGATGTATATATGCTTGAATATTTCTTGTATCATTGTTTTGATGGTTTGTTTTTGCTCATAGAATTTGTGTCTATAAGAGGTTTGGTAATCTATACTCTCCTGATTACATAAGGAGAATATAATTGGAGAATATCATAGAATGAAACTAAGTCATTAAAACACAAGCCTCTCATGTTTTTATGACACATTTTGTAGATGAAACCTTCATTTGTGTGATAGCTATTACTGAGATCTTCTATCTAAAAATTGATATTGAATGAAAACTCTAGAAATGCATCACGCCAAAGGCAGTGGATTGGTACCTTGGCCAAAACAACCGACTACTCCTCCACCTCGGCTGGAAGACCTTAATGACTACTCCTCCACCTCGGCTGGAAGACCTTAATGACTGCGAAGGAGAGTTAAAAAAGGATACGTTGATACATCTATATTCTTCTGCTGTAATCATTAGCTTGTTTTCACTGCTAGAAGAAGTTTATATTGGGAATTAGAAACTCTATTTATTCAGTATGCTACCTGAGGATTTCCTGAACAAAGACCATTTCGTTCAATGCAAGCTTTCTAGCATCAAAGAATGAAGTACTATTTGTAACAAATGAAGCCACCGATGATTGTAAACCATACTTTTAGAAACATTATGGACATGAGGGAAAATCTCGATGTATTTGTGGTCGTGCTTATTGACAAAGAAGTTTGGGTGATGAATGTTGTTCCAGTAAACGCTTCAAACACATTGAAGGTCTCTATGATAGAGGCATGATGGGCACTGTACAAAACTAGTGATCTGGGAAAGACCTTACATGCTACTATATGCTTAGCACAAGATCATTTTTCATGGCATTCACATCTTGTATTTGGAATCTATTTACAGGTGTGGAGAATTTTCAACTTATCCTCGTATTTATGATCTCCTTCATGCCTGGACTCTCTCCTCTAATATTTATGAGAAAGGTTGCTTCATTTTAGAAACAGACCGGATCCTTTGGCCAACATGCCTCTTTCTCATTAACCGTCGATCATGTTCACTCGCAGCCTCGACAACCCATTATCAAATGTAGGAAAAGTTATTATAACAATGGCATAATCTGCAGATTTATGCTCTGAATTTTATGCTCACACCCAACTTTTGAGAAATTGAGCATCGATTTCACACCCACAACTTGAAATTGAGAGTGGAAATGCAGTGACCAATCAAGGGTTTCGTTCTCTACTTTCGCTCCCGTGTAGTGGAGTCAGTGGAAATGCAGTGACCAATCAAGGGTTTCGTTCTCTACTTTCGCTCCCGTGTAGTGGAGTCCAGTCTTGTGAAGAAACCAATAGCATAAATATGAAGAAACCTGGAAGTCGCCGCTATTGAGCAATAGTTTGGATTCGGTGGTGAAGGAGAAGAGACGTGGAGTCGGTGGTTGGAGAAAATTGGTTGGTCGTCATGAGGGGAGATAAAGGACTCCACAAGGCACTGAGTCTGACTTTGGTTGGAGATATCTGAAACAGAGATAGCTATGGATTATGATCATGAAATAATTTTAGAGATATAGATAGTTCCTCTGGATCATTCCATCCAGTGAGTTCTCCAACTCCAGTGCATCTTGCCCGGTCAGCGGCCTCCAACTCAAGTGCATCCAAGGAAGACTCCATTCCTCCTTCGTAGGGCTTTGCAGGGAAGGGTGCCAGACCTCTGGAAGGCTTGAACTGTTTGGTGAGCCCTTCACTGTCAATGTCAAAGGGGAAATTACCCACATATAGTTTACTACCCTCAGGAAGAGGAGGATAGTCCCGGTCTTCAACTGACTCTTTCTCTGGCTTGCTCTCTGGTTCTTCCTCCTTAATTATTGATAAACACAATTCCTTTGAATGTTTTCTGTTCCACCATGCCCAGCCGAGGCACCACCAGTTCTGAACTCGTTCTTCCTCCTTAATTATTGATAAACACGTTTCCTTTGAGTGTTTTCTGTTCCACCATGCCCAGTCAAGGCACCACCAGTTCCGAACTCGGGCAGGAGGTGGCGATGCTTCTCAGCAACGACGGTTCGAATTTCGTCCCCCTCGTCCGGTTCCCACGTGTGGCCTTGGCCTACACCGTCAAAGGAGATCTCTCTGAGTTGCCTAAACCCATTTCATAAGTAAAGCAAGTGAGACTCTCTGTGTAGATCCAGACTTGAGTTGGTAACAATCTTAGGAAGCTCAGCTTACCACAATTCCTCAGCACAAACTCAAACAGTACATTACTGAAAGATAATTCACACTAAACCAATATGCTTAAAAGGCTCTTCTAATTAGTAGAAATAAGACGCTTACCTTAGAAGAGGATCCCCGTGGCTCCATCAAAATTACCTTCTCTAGTCAAAACTACCTTCTCTAGTCCTAGAATCCGTGACAAGATCGACCATCATTTTGTCCCTTTTTGGGAAAGGGAATTTCAACTTGAACCCCTTGGTAGCTATGGCTACGAGATTTCTTCAAACTAACGAACATAAAAAGGCTTTGTTAGAGACCACAGCACAAAAACTTCCATGCGAAGCTTCCAAGTACAAAAAAAAATCAGAAAATAAAACGCCATGACATGCTGAGCAAAACATGGCCATCGCAAACCCTTCAAACCCTCAGTGCTCAGCACACTAATTGAAATTCCACACAACTGAGCTTAAATTAAGCAAAAAAAAATTATGAATGAATGAAAATACGAAAAAAAATATAATAAAAACTGAATGGCACAAATTTACTTCCATTTTTCAGTATTTACCGGACATTTAGCCAAATGTTAAGAAAAAACAGACTATTACGTCCAAACTAGTGGAAAACTCTACAATATTCATTATTTTGATAGAGAAATGAGACAAGACCAAAATTATCTAATATTAACGTATCTCTCTAGCCGACAATATTATAGCGAACTTCGACCAAAGTGCCTTAAAACTTCAACATACTCATTATTCTGGTAGAGAAATGAAACAACAACTAAGTTTGCTGAGAATAGCCATTCTCTCTGGCTTTCGTCAAACATTGTCTCCAGTTAAGCCAAATTAAACAAAACAAATTCAAAACTTTAGCAGTGTTCAGCTCAAAAGACCTCAAAACGAACATTATTCAGCTCTAAACAAACAACATCCTGCTCAAAACGCCTTAAAACAAACCTTAGGCAGATGAAGTTCTTGGATTGCAGTGACACTCCTCGAGTTTCGACCGCGAAACCCCGATTCCTTCCCTAGGAGTCGAATCGGCACCAAATTCGACGCGAATTGCAAGGAAAAACCCGGCGAAAGCACATGAATGCCGTATCGATCCTCCCGACGGTGAACCGGACGATTTATGGTGCAAAACTAGAGGATCGATCGACGGATTTACATAGGAATAAAAGATCAACAACACACGGTCATGCTTCGTCCGGGAATACGCCCCTATATTTATAGACCTCTGTTCAGTCTCTGTAGCTTGCACTGCATTCAAACTCTAATCCACTTTGGGTGCAGCTGTGACCAGTGTTGCAGTATATCTAGGCGTGTGGAGTCTGTGAAGTGAGAGCACATACATACACATTGCATGCTCATGGAAGAAGAAGTGATGTAAATCAAATTTAATACAAATGGCTGATTTTGGTTGGTGCACAACAGAGGACGAAAAAGAGAGAGAACTTCCCCTAAAATAACACTTTAAACATCACTAACCGTAAACACTTCCATAAAATCCAAAAATTATCATTGATATATTTTTAAAAGTTTATCAAGTATTTTGGAAAGGATTAACACAATAAAATTTTAGAAATTAGAATTTGATGTCATTATTATTAACTTAAAAAAATTTATTATGATTATATTGTAAATATAATTGTGGTTTACTGTGGTTTACAGTCCATACAGATTATATGTACATAAAAGAAAAATTAAGATCTATGATTAAAAATATATATTATCAATTATCATGATTTAAAAATATATATTTGTTATATTGGAATCTTATTTGTTATAATGGAATCTGTGTGCACATCATGGGATTGCTCACGTATCAATCTAAAGAGTTTAGGATTCTATATTGGGTGGAAATTTGAATTTCACTCGAAATAGATGTGAAGTGTGGGGTGTTAATCTTAGGTTAGATAATCTAATAGATTTCAAATATTAATATAATATTGGAGACTTTATGCGTGATTTCCAAAAATGTGTAATATATATATATATATATATATTAAATGAATTTTTTTTGCAGTGGTACGTGATAAAGTATCCACCATTTCCCTTTTAATTTAATATTTAATGCAGAATCATGTGTAAGTGTGGACTTTTGGGGAGTTCATATTAAAGGGAATTAATTATATTATATGGTGGTATAATTAATTGTATTGGCATTAAGGAATAATAGAGGTGGGACCCCCTACATAGCTCCAACGTTCGGGAGATTTGGGTATACTCATAAAAATTTAACAAAAAATCTTCGTCGAAGTCCGGAGCCTTAGGTATTAATGGATATTAATAATCCTAAGTGCTCATTTGTTATAAATTAATCATATTATAATAGAATTAAATAGAATTCTATTATAATATAATTAATAAAAGGACAATTTGTAATAACAAATATCATGTTTCCCCGGATGGGGTGAAGGACAATTTGTAATAACAAATATCATGTTTCCCCGGATGGGGTGACACAATGCAAAGAAAGGAACATCGGCGGCGAAATGGAGCGGCGTGCGTAGCCACCTACCACGCCAACCTCAAGATTTAAACCGGCCACTGAATTACAAGAAATGCATATTAGGAGGCCGCCTGCTTGCACAAGGCGAAGGTACCACCACCGAGGATCAAGCCACCGCGCTTTGGGATGGGGTTGTATAGCTGCACTGGCACATTTCCTGCTCATTGTTTGTCATCTCTGAAGCTAAGAGCTCACACCGGCATTCGAGGCGTAGTTCGACCATAATTATCGCCATTAGCTCGAGGGGTTGCACGCTTGGTTGCATATCCACCGAGCATCGACATGTCGCGACCGAGGCACACCGGAGATCGGGAGCGGCCCGTACGCCAAATCGAGATCGCTATAAGCTGCAGGAGGCTTTCAAAAGGCGCCGGGTAATTGCTACTGTGTAAGGAGATCATCTAATGAGAGGCATGGCGCTGGTGGAAGAGGAGATCCCTACCGGCGACACCAGAGCTCCCCCGTGATATGTTTGGTTCATCATTCAAGAAAATGGAACCCCGCCTCTAATTTTGAATGGTTAGCACTCGAGTGGCACGCGACAGACACTCCGTGCAAATGGACGCAGGCACCTTACACTCCTTGCTTTGTGGAGGAAGAGCCACCCCCCGGAGGCCACCCGTAACGACCCAGGCTCCCATGCAGCCACGGAACCAACGCAGCCACCTTCACCATGCATGGACCACCTCAATCTCCTCTTTGATGTTCGCACACTCCTCGAGGACCAAGTATTTCGTATTGAGAGGCTGGAGCAAATATTCAGATTTATTCTTCACAAGACACCCGTGAAAGCACCGGGCAGCAAGCAGTCCAACCTCAAGGGCTGAAGGTGACAAAATTTCCCTCGCCGGGCTGGAGGCACACCGGCAACAAGCTCTCCCTGTTCCGAGGTTACCTCCAATGTCTAAGTCCCACTGCTTCCTCGGTTCCCTGCTTTTTAATCGAGCATTCTCTGCATGAAGATAGCTAGTTCCGTCTGCTTTAGTTTTCATAGCAAACAATAGTTTGAATTTTGCCACTCCCGATTTCCTACCATGGTTTCCTACGGGCGGGAGATAGTGCTGTAATTTTTGATACTCTCAGACCACTCTCAGTTAGCAAAGACAATGACATGTGGCAGGGGGTGTCCAGCTGCCTCGGTTTCCTGCTAAGGCGGGACAGCTGGCATCCCCAATGGTGTTGTAAAATGCTTATATTAATATAACAGGTTTCATCCTTTTTTATTTAAAAAAAAAAAAATAACAAATATCATGTTGAATATAGTTAATTTTTTTTCCCAATAAATAAATAAATATGCATATATTTATATATATGTTAAATTACATGAAAATGCGGCATGGAGGAATTGAATTATATATCTTAATTAAGGTTAATCAACTTAAGTATATTATGGAGAAATTATCCTCATTGTGTTATAATATAATTACTCATAATTATCATATGAGTAATTTATTGAGTTAGTGTTAAACTACTTATAAGAGGGAAAAGAGAAAGTAAAGACTTCAGTGATTGTTGGGCCATGGGTATTAGGTTAAGCGAAAAATTTATACCCTATCCCTTAAAAAGGTACTTAGGGTTCAAGTGTGTGACATCATCAAATACACCTTGTGGAAGGAATCACTCCCCAAGACATGCACGCTATAAGACAATACAATTCAACACATATCCAATACAATGATGCTCATGTGTATTTATACTATCTCATTAGTATTAATTACATAGTAGGTCTATTCCAATATTATGGCCACATTACATTCATTATCCCCTTGGTTACCTCCTCAGGTACCCCATATTATCCTCCCTAGGTACATTACATTCCATCCCCCTTAGCATGTTTCATCCTCGAAACATAGGAAGAAGCCATATAATATGACCTAATAAGCAATGTAGTCAATCGGTACCGTAGTCAATTGGTACCATCCACGAGCATCCATCCATCCTAATGAAATGTAGACATGGTGTCCAACTGTGGCCTTTCCTCGATCTTGATGTTGGTTTCTTTTAGAGATCCATGTCTTTGCCGTGCTACTCTGAAATCTCCATGCATTGCTTTTAGTCCTCCATATGCCTCCATACTAGTTTTCTCTATGTTTCCATGTTGATCAATAGTATGTTTGTTGACGCTCATGCCCTGACCTTAATTATTGTTGTTTCTCTATGTGGTGTGGGTGGTGATATGCAACAACCTTAACTATCAATTCTTCTCACTTTGACTCATCAACATGTGGTTCCTCAACTTCTTCTTTCTGATTATGCTCTTCCTTTGATTTTTCTTCAAATGTTTTTATAGGCTCTTCTTCTTATTCAACCCTGGACTCTTCTTCTGATGTTTCATGAGGTACTACAACTTGTTTCCCTGCAAGTACTTCTTCATGTGCCTTCTTGGGCCCTTCCTGTTTAATAAGAGAAATATTTTGCATTGTAATTTTCTTTTTCTTGTACCACAACTTCAAAAACTTATTTTTCACATCAATATTATTGTACCAACTGAGTCCATCCATGGATGTTTTAAAAAAATATCGTCATCAACCATATCTATAGCATAAAAATATGAATGCAAGATGTATTTATCCATGGTAATCTTCAAATCTTTAAAAAATTGAATATTTTCACCTTCAACCTATGTGCTTTGAATATTCTTTATGGGTACTTGCAATCTTTTATCCAAGGCAACATTGATGAAGTTATGCTTGCTACTAGGGTTTATAGAAACAATAACATTTTTCTTGTTGAATACATCCATGAACTTATAGTATAAAGTTGTCACATGAAAATAAATCCCTAACGATCTTCATATCCTTCTTCACAACATGAGACCACCTGTCTAAAAGTACTTTTTCAAATTCTTTATTGGAAAGTGTCTTCATCTTGTCATGATTAAGCAAATTCCACCACGGGGCCACATCATCTTTAAAATCTACCCAAATTCTCCACATCTTTCCCCATAATACATAAAAAGAAATTACTTGATTTGCAATGGAGCTCCTTTATGTAGTTAGGGTTTGAAACCAAAAATGTAAAATGATCATAACTTTAGTTATACTTTTTTTATTGGCTAATATGACCATAATTATGCAATGCCATGACTTTTTTATATCTACTAGCAATGGTTTGACTAAAATAACATTCTATCAAAAGATATCCAATCTACTAAATTTGCGGTTGTCATTGGAAAAATATATATATATATATATATATATATATATATATATTGATTTTGAATCAATGATATATCCACTTCCCGGAATCCATTTTGGATTATTTTTTTTTAAATTAGGTATTTTTTCGAGAGGAATTTAAATCCCAGGTTGGATTCTCTAAATTCTACACAAAAAGTTTCATAATTCAACATGAATGTTGTTGTCCTCTTTTTTCTGTCAAAGAAAAAAAATCCTACGTTGAAGTTTGCGCCCAATTTTTTTCCCACTTTGTGCCAAAGAAATGTCTTTAATACCACTTGTAGTAGAAATTCAAAGATATAAGAGAGAACCCATCATAAAAATTCAAAAACAAACCATGAACACCAAAGATATCCAAACATTCACCATAAACAACACAAGAATATAGAGAGAAGAATCCTTAAGGTAAGGTAACATCATCAAATACTCTTTGTGGATGGAATCACTCCCCAATACATGCTTGTCATAAGACAATATAATTCAACATATATCCAATACAATGATACTCATGTGTATGTATACTATCTCATGAATATTCCTGGGGTCTTATGCCAACTACCACTTATTATTATATAATTTCATTTTAATTGCATAATGTACATATTATTTCTTTTTAATTATATAATGGTCCTATTCCAATAGTATGGCCGCATTGCATTCATTATCCCCTTGGCTACCTTCCTAGGTACCCCATATTATCCTCTCTATGTACATTACACTCAAGGCTCATATATAAAGGATAATTTGGATATATAGCCTCATTTATAAATAATAAAGGTTGTTTTTGGATATTACTACTTGTGTTATGCATCACTTGTCCAATGTCTTTTATGTTTCTCATTTAAATGTTCTTTCCCATTTATTTATGAATACATATTTTGAATCATAATGTTAAAACTTAAATGTTTTCTTCAAAAGTTTCAATATAATTTTATGAAATAGCACATTAACCTCGTTTCCTACTTTTTGACGGGTCATGTTTCTAGCACGTTTGTGTTTCAAATACACATTTTTGTTTCCCCGTATCATGCAACTTAGCTTTAGACGTATATCATATGCAACACCATATATAAAATTATATCCAAGGTCATAGCAAAGAGATTGAAATTCATTCTGCTTAAAGCAATATCTGCGAAACAAATTATATTTCTGAGTGAGAGACAAATGCATGATGCATTTGGTGGGGAGGGGGGGCGTGCAAGAAGGATTACACACTGATAAAACGAAGAATGCAAATATTTGTTATGAAACTAGATTTATGCAAATCATATGACAGGGTGCCCTGGTTGTACATTAGACTCATGTTAATACATGTTGGATTTAGTTAAAGGGTTGTTTAAGTTCCATATCTTTCTCCATGTTCATAAATGGTTATGCTTCTTCATTATTTACCCTTTCCAAAGGATTGAGGTAGGGGTGTCCACTTCCCCCCTTGCCTTTTCTATTAATGGATAAAGTTTCAAGTAGATATATATCATGTCTAAGAGATATTGGTTCAATTAGAGGCATCACAATGAGCAAAAATATAACTTTAAATCATTTACTCCCCATTGACACTGTTTGGAAATGGCATTGAAGGTGATCAAACAAGTACAAGGAAGCGCTATAAATATATATGAAATCAATGAGCATGGAGACAAATGTTCAAAACTCATTATCTCATTTAATGGAATTCCAATTGGATTGGAAAGGATCTTAAAATCTATCCTGCCATATTCTAAAACTCCCTTCGATAAGGAGATGAAGTCCCTTATTTTCACACTAAAGGAAAACAATTATGTATATTGAGACTAGATTTGGTTGTACATGAAAGTGGGTAATATGATCATTGTTTGGTGTAATAAGTGGCTCTCCCCATAATGTAGGCTAACTCTTGTAAAATTAGTGTTGGAAGCATTGTTTGTCTATTGCCATTCAATTTCTTTTTGAAAGAGGTGTTTTAACTTCCTCTAGAAGGGGAAAAAAGAGAAGGATGTCATGGCTCCAGTGAACTAGAAAAGACTATCTATACATAGGCCTTTGTGACTTGTTATAGGAGGATATGTTAGGGGTGGTTGAAGAATCCAAAGTCTCTAGAAAAATTTTAGGAGTCCTTAACACTACCTTCCTTGTTATGATCCCAAAGAAGGATGCTCAGACACCTTCTAAGACGTTAGACCCATATCCCTATGCGACACCATATATAAAATTATCTCCAAGTTCATAGGTAGGAGATTGAAATCCATTGTGTTTGAAGCAATATCCATGGAATGATTTGGATTTCTAAGTGTGAGACAACTACATGATGCAGTGGGAGTGGGAATGGGCTAAGAAAGATTACACATTATTGAAACTAAGAAAATGCAATCTTTTGTTAAAAAAATGGATTTATCCAAAGCCTATGACTAGGTGGCTTGGTTGTACATTAGGCTCATGTTAGATTTAGTTTTCTTATTTCAAATTGGATAGATGGTTGTTTAAGCTCCATATCTTTCTCCCTACACATAAATGGTTTTGCTTCTTCATTCTTTACCCCTTCTAGAGGATTGAGGCGAAGGTGTCCACTTTCCCTCTACTTTTTCTGCTAGTGGCTAACAATTTGAGTAGATATATATCATGTCTAAGACAAGGCGGTTCAATTAGAGGCATCAAATTGAACAATAATATATGTTTAGCTCATTTAACCTTCATTGATGAAGTAATAATGTTTGGAAATGACATTGTAGGTGTTGCAAACAGGTAGAAGGAAGTGTTGGAAATGTATATGAAATCAATGGGCATGAAGATATATGTTTAGAAATCATCTATCCCATTCAATGGTATTCCAATTCGATTCAAAATGATCCTAAAAATTGTCTTGCCATATTTTGAAATTCCCTTTAATAAGGGGATGAAGTACCTAGGTTTCACACTTAAGGAAAATGATTATGGATATTGAGACTGGATTTGGTTGTAAATGAAAGTGGAGAAGAGGAACATTGTTTGGTGTAATAAATGGTTCTCCCTGGGAGGTAGGCTCACTCTTATAAAACAAGTGATAGAAGCATTCCCTATCTATTGACATTCATTTGCATACAACCCCATTGGCATTCAAAAAAATATTTGAAAAATATGTTTTAAGTTCCTCTAGAAGGGGTAAAAAGAGAAGCATTCCATGGATTTGGTGAATTGGAAAAGACTGTCTAGACCAAAACCTACAAACCTTTGGATAGCCACTTGCTAATAAAATTTTATGGAGGGTCATAAAAGGAAATGGTTTATGGCAATTGGTTATGGATCATCTATCTATGGAAGAGTGGATTAGAAGGCCTCACAAATCCTTTTAGAATGCCATAGTTATATAAAAAATCAATGGTGATGGTCTTTCCCTTGTTGGGATCATGGATTGCTTAGAAGATAAAGGATGGCAACAAAGTGAGACTCGGTAAGGATCCATGGATAGAATGTATCATAAAATTTAAGTTATCAAATGAATTGGTTAACTTATTACAACATCATAATATGATATTCTTAAAGGATGCATCATCACATGTTCAACAATCTTTTTGGAGGAAAGAATGGAAAAGATTTGTGACAAAGTGTCCTCAAACACATAAATTTTATTAATAGAGAAAATAAATTACATCAAGCATATGCGAGGGCTAAGGGATAAAATCTACCTCACATTGAAAGGAAGTGAGTTTAAATAACTCTACTAATGTATCTAAAAGAGTGGTTCCTAAAACTAATATGGACAATTAACTACATAATTGTTTGAGTGAGATTAATGTCCATTTACAAATAATATTTTTTCTAGAAAACTATGAACCTATGATATAACTTGAACTTTATGATCATTATTGCTAACAATCCCCCCTTTGATCCAAATTTTCTCTTGAGCAAACACCAAGTTCAATTATGAACTTAGTGAATTCAATTCTTCCAAGTGATTTGATGAAGATATTCAAAGTCTGATATTCTATTAGACAATATCTCGGTTTGATGATTCCCTTTATGATAAGAGTTCTAATGTAATGGTACTTTGTATCAACATGCTTTGTTTTTTACTGAAACATTGGATTTTTTGCTAACTTGATTGTTTATTGACTATCGATCAATAACAAAGTAGCTTCATTTTGAACAACCCCAAGATCTTGTAAAATTCTTCGCAACCACACTATTTCATAGGCTACTTCCCAAGATGAAATATATAATTCTTCTATTGTTGAATATGAAATTGGTCCTTGTTTCTTACAAATCCATGACATGGAAATTGATCCCATATTCATTAAATACCTTATGTGCAAGCTCTGTCATCAATATTTCCAACAAAATCTACATATGAGTATCCATCAAGTCTAAAATGTTTGTTATTTTTGTATTCAAGTCCAAAATCTTTTTTCCCTTATGTTACATTCCAATGACTTTCTCTAAGTTCTTGCATATACCTTGAAAGGATACTTACTGCAAATGATAAGTCTAGATGAGTATTTTTCAAGTAGATTAAACTTCCAATCAAATGCCTGTACTTGGTATTGCTGACAAGTTCCCCACCTTCAAACTTTGAAAGTTTTAAGTTTTGTTCCATTGAGGTAGATGATGGTTTACAATTCTCCATACCAAAATTCTTCAATAATTCGAAGATATACTTAGTTTGGGAAATAAATATACTTCTTTCTCTTTGTATTGCTTTAACTCGAAGATAGTAGTGAAGTAATCCCAAATATGTCATTTCAAAACCTATCTGAAGCTCTTTCTTTAACTGAGAAATGTGATCATCATTGTTCCTTGTTACCAATAAATCATCAACCTACATCACCAGAATGACTAAGTTATTTCTTTGAAGTCTGACATACAAACTATCATCTTAATCACTTCTAAAAAACAACAACTTTTAAAAAATAGGCATCCATTTTAGCATACCAAGCTCTAGGGGGTTGCTTTAACCCATACAATGCCTTAACCAATTTTCACACTTTGTTTTCTACCTTGGAATTTCAAAGTTAGGAGGTTGAGTCATATATACATCTTATTGTAAATCACCATTTAGAAAGACACCTTTTACATCCATTTGGTGTACTTTCCATCCATTTTGTGTGGCCAAAGCAAGGACTATCTTGATAGTATTCCACTTAGTTGTTGGAGCGAAGGTTCCCTCATAATCAATCCCTTCTTTTTGAGCAAAACCCTTTGCCACTAGTCTCACTGTATACTTATCAATTTCACCATTTGCCTTATGTTTTACTATGTAAACTCGTTTGCAACCAATGGATTTTACACTTTGAGGACACTCAACAATTTTCCACATCTAATTATTAATCACAGTTGCATATTCATATGTTTTGTCAACACAAATGCCTATTGCAGAAAATTAAATTCAATCTCTGTGCATTTCAAAGTTCAAGCTTCTTGATGCACAATTCATATTTGGTTTCAATCTATGTTGGTTTGCTTGATTTGCCAAGTTCAATGGAACCCATAACGGAGGTAAGTTCTATTATGTCCCTATGGTTTGTTTCCTTAATTATGAGATGCCCATAGAACAACAACATTAGTAGGTAAACAAGATATGTGTTTAGAAATAAAATAGGGATGTGGCACTCTGATGTTCATGTTAAGCAATAAATCCATGATAAGCCAAAACCTCAATGTGTAAGTGTCTCGAGACTTGACCGACAATAAGACAATGCTCAAATACAAAAATAAGTCGACCAACAAGTGAGTCACTTAGAGTGGAGGGGCGTGCAACCTTTAGGAGAGTGTGAGAGAAGACATGGAAGGAAAACATTGCCTATGGGAAAGGGAAAAACACCCAATAATATATAGAATGCTAAGGATGGTTTGTGAGCAAAGGAAAAATGCCTAGCAATTACTAAAATGTCGTAGACAACCTATGGGCAAAGGAAAAACTCCTAGCAAGAAATATAATGTTGTGGATAGTCTATGGAAAAAACAAAGGTACCCAACAATACCAATTCGACCTAAGGAGTGAAACAAACTAGAGTTTTAGCAAACCTTTAAATAAATTAACATAACAAGGTGTCCACACAGTGTTTATAGGCTAAGATTGTTGTTTCTATCATGCAATGATCCAAAAATTAATAATCATACCCAACACATCAATAAATACAACACCTATAGCACAAAGTGTTCAATCACACCAAAAATTAATGAATTCACACTAAAGCCACATAATTGAAACAATTACACAAAGCTTTCAACATTTAATGGGCATTTTATTAGGCTCAAGAGATAATTACAAAGGGGTGAGCTATACACGTATTTTGTGTATTGTTACTCGCTGACAATACAAAATTGTAGATGGTAATGGCTTGCAGACACCTTCACTCATCATGGATAGGCTCCTTTACTCCTTCGTCAATCGATCTTCAAGCAAGTTTCCATCTTTGAGCTCTCATTTATGCTATTGCCCTCCCAAGTTATCTTTACATATCCCTTGTTTGTCTTCACTATATCCTTCATTTTATTTACTGGACTGCCTTTCAAAGGCCAACCATCACAATGTTTCATTTCCACTTCCAACTTTGTCGAAAAGATAAAATTAAATTAAAAAAACATAACATGCTTATTACAAAATTTACAAGAGGTCTGACAAGGATCTAATTTAGATCACACCTCCCCATTTGCAATCTTTTGGTCCCCAAAAGCTTCAAATCCCTTCAATATTCTTCTTCTCTGATCATTAAGTAGACTCTGAAAAATCTCCAAGAAAGGGTGCCTCCATTGTAGGATGGAAGATAAGAGTTGAATAGGGATTGCCTTTGGCATAAGCATCATGTCCACCTCATGGCTAGAGATGAAATTCATTGTTGCAAAAGGTCATTGGACAACCATTTCTCCTTAGGAGACAAGTGCAAGCAAATCTTCTTTCCCCTTGACCTTGACTCTTAAAGCTTTCTTCTTCATTGTTTGGTTCTAGATGAAGTTCCAGGTGAAGCCTCCAACATTCAACCTCCCAATGTCCAGTCAATCTACAGTACTGGAAATAGTTTATGCATGGGATGCTTGGCCTTCTAGAGTGCCCACAATTCCTACCCTCTTCCACGCCTCTATAAGAAAAATTGAGTGGCTTGTTGCACATTGCTTTTCCTACTACCTTTTCCTTCATGGGAATGACTTATTTTTCGTTTCCTCTTGCCTTGATGAAGGTGGTTTCAGTTTCACTTGTGTTGACTTCTTGTCCATTGAATCCCATGCCTTTATGCTTGGGCCTCTATTGAGCTACAATGGGGATCCAAATCCCTTAGCCTTCATTTCCCAGTCCTTGGCCATCATAGTCCATTTGTCTCATGAGCTTGGAACTAATGCCTTTAGTGTGATTTTCAAAGTCACCAAAGGTGTCTTGAGAAAGGGTATTGGAAGGTGAGTTTTGTTGGAGTTACTTCACACACACCTAGGATTTCATTTTCCTAAGATTTTTCCTTGTTTATTAGTTATTTGTAGTCATTATCCAGTCTCCTATATTTTAGGAGAGAATATTCCACCTGGAAAATATTTTCTTCAGTTGACACTTCAATTTGACTAGTTGAGTTGAGTCTAGATGTTGCATTGGTTTTGTCACCATGCAACATTGGGATAATCACCATGTTAATGCGTATTAGCCTTGGTTTCATCACCAGATTGGTGCATTACCCTTAATTCCTTGATCTACTCCTCACTACCCTATGTTTCAGTCATTTAACTGAAGACTGGTTGACTAGTTAACTCAGCTAGGTGGCAATTCATTCCCGTAACTACCTGAGAGACTAGACTAGGTGGAATTTCACTCCCGTAACTGTTGGTGTGTGTCCAAATCACTCTAGACCACCACTATGGTGCATTGGTTCTCCTATAGTGCGCATTTATCGAGTTATACAGAGTATATCATGTTTAAATTATTCATTATTCATCACGGTTAATGAGAATTCTTCCTTTCTTTTCTCTCTTGCTTCTTCTTTCTCAATTTCTCTCTGCAAATGTGTGTGGTATTTTCTAGCTATATCTATTCTGTGCAGGTTCAACACATTTATATGGTATCAAAGCCAACAGACTGCTAAGCAAAAGCTACACCAAATATTTTGCAGGTACAAAAGATTGAAGACAACAGAAAGATGGATTTCCCAAAAGAATTCATTCTTACACCTTACAATTACTTTGCATGGAAGGAGAAAATAGTCATACATCCTTGAACCAGAGGATTGTACAGGTTAACCTTGAATACAGACACAAGACCGACATCAACCATAGAAAAATCCGAGTATCTAAATCGAATGGATGAAGCATTCAGAACGATTTGCAGTCTTATTTCTCCCGATCTCCTTTTTCACATATATTCCTGTAAAACCCCCAATGAAGCCTGGACCACCTTGGAAGGGCTCTTTGGAAAACATGATGAGATGAGGGGACACATGCTGGAGGTGGAATTTCTCACATTGGATCCAAAAATCTTCAACAATATCCGAGATTTCTTTACAAAATTCAAGGATTTACTATCACAACTCAAAGCTTGCGGGGTTGATAAATCTAAGGAGGAGAAACAAATGGTTCTCACCATTCTCTCCAAACTTGGTCCTCAATTCTCCGTGTTCGTATCAACATTCCATTCGGTCAAATTCGCCTCTAGATCCATGATCCAGATTATCTTCAGCACGAAATGAGAGCGGAGATATAATAAAGAAATGCACAGAGATATCGCGGATATCCAATAATATAACATAAATGTATCAGAGATGCAACCATAAACACAAAGATACAATAATACACGATTTATATTAATGAAATAAATGTACAAAGATTGTAAAAATACAGTGTGAAAGACTCGCTAGAATGGTGGCAACTTATCTCTGAGAAGAGATGTGACGATTACTCGCATTCGCAAGAAGATGATTACAATGAGGCTTTGAAGGCCTTTTTATAATAAGCAGGAATGCCAAAAACCCTAGACATCCAAAAACCTAACCCTAGGAGTGAAGCGCCAAAATTCATGTGGGCCCCATTTGGGTAAGTTAGTACATCAACTTCCCAGGGTCGTAACTTTTGCATACGATTTCCGTTTTAGGCGTATGATAGAACGTTGGAAAGGTATCGTCAAGGAGATTCATATTGGGGGCTCAATCATGCCTTTGAATATCATTGAGAAGCTCTATCTCGAAAAACCTTCATTTAGGCCCTCAAAATAGCCCTGGAAGTTAAAAACTGCTAAAAATAGTAAATTACCAAAATTGCCAGAAAACTGTTTTGAGCCAGTTGGAAAAGGTAGATGGATATCGATATCCACCTAGATCAATCCTCCTTCCTTAGGAAGAAATGGTCTCCATTGCGTTGAGTTCCCAGGGGAGAGGGAAAAGCATTTGTTGAATCTGCATCTTGGTGAACAACTTGCCTTGCTGGAGATGCTGTGCTGCTTAGTTTGTGGAAGTCTATCACGAACCTGTTGAGGCTGAGGCTATTCAACAAGTCGAGCTACATGAGAGGACGGTATGCAGAAGGAATATTTGTGCTTTGTTGCAACCTTGTCGACCTGCTTCTGCTAGATAGAAGGTGCTTGGGGCGACACTGTAGTGATTGCAGTGTCCTTTTGTTCCCCTTTTGAACAGATTGTGAAGAAGCTGAATTTTGCAGTATGAGATACTACCTTGCGACACTGTTTAAGTGGAACAATAGTTGGAACTACCTCTGGTATTCTGTAGAGATGACCCCCCAAAGTAACAATGACACTATAGGGTTGAGACTCATAAACAAGATGGCGTCTCCACATATATGGTTGGCCCAAGAGGACATCACAGACATCCAGTGGGGCAACATCACATAATACCTCATCCTTGAAGGGTTGGATGACATATGATAATCGATACTATTGGCTGACACAGAGATCTCGTCCTTGGTGAAGCCACCCGATGTTGTATGGCTACGAGTGTAGTGTTGTCGACAATCCCAATTGTTTGACGACCTTTGCTGAGATGAGGTTCTTCTGGCTTCCGCTATCAACAATAAAATGCAGTGGGGTCCCCTTCACCCACATATGTGAATGAAAAAGGTGCTCCCCCTCTTCTAGATCTGTTGGTTCTTCTAGTTGAATTGTTGCGGTCGCGACAATAGCAGTGGAGTCTGTGTGAATGATCTGTCTTTTACCAGTATTTTCAGAATCAGATTCTAAATCAGGGTTCGGCTCCTTGTCTTTGATCTCTGCCACGAATGACAGTTTTGAGCGACATTCATCGGTGTTGTGCCAGGGGATTTTGTGGAAATTGCACCATTTTCCGGTGTCCTTCTTTGTCTTCCCATGACCCTTTTTTTCCTGTGGCTTGGACTGGTTTTCGGGAGACTATTTGTTAGGGTCGTCTTTGTCATACTTTGGTTGTTGCAGATTTGCAGACCCGAACTCCTGTTTGTTCTGGTGCTTAAATTTCTGTTCGATTTTAACAACATATCGATAAGCAACACCGAGTGATGAGATATCCATAAAATCCATTTCAGTTTGGATATATATGTGTAGAGCCCCACGGTATTTCAGAACCAAATGTCGTTCAAATTCTTAGATACTCAGCTTGGTGAGCAAGGTATGGAAGGTATTGGTGAACTCTGGAACTGCTTGGCCCTTCTCTTGCCACAGTGTGGTCCATCTCATGTATTGGTCCTCATAGTTGCCAACAGGGTAATACTGTTCCTTTACTACATCCACAAAAAAATTCCAAGTGGGCTCGACCCCATATATTCCAAAATCCTCTATGGAACTTTTCTCCCAATAAGTTTCCCACCAATGTTTGACATGGGGGAGAGCTATAAGGAGTGCGAAGGTGATCCTTTCCCTGTCGGAAAAATTGTGAACAGAGAAATAACCTTCTAGCAAATTTAACCATTTGTCTAGGGCTTCTGCATATATATGTCCTTCAAATATAGGAATATAAAAAATAACTTGTACCTTGAAAGGCGAGGTGATTCCAAAGTGGTCACTTGATGAAGATGTGCATTTTGCTATCGGCAGGCATTGAAGGATGTGGGAAAAATTCTCCATCATTTCGTCCCTTTGTCGCGTGAGAGCTTGCTCAAGCAACATATTGATAGGATCGTCTGCCCCATCATTTTTCTATTCTTCCACCATTGAGGGTTTCTTGGGTGTGTGAGAGCGATTTTCCTCCAGAGAGACAAGCTCAAGACCCAACTTGCTATACTCGGACCTCGTCGGGGACATGCACTGAAAAATGATCAAGAGCAACCTCCTTTGATACCACTGATCCAGATTATTTTTGGCACGAAATGAGAGCGGAGATATAATAAAGAAATGCACAGAGATATCGCAGATATCCAATAATATAACATAAATGTATCAGAGATGCAACCGTAAACACAGAGATATAGTAATACAGGATTTCTATTAACGAAATAAATGTACAGAGACTGTAGAAATACAAAGTGAAAGACTCGCTAGAATGGTGGCAGCTTATCTCTGAGAAGAGATGTGATGACTACTCACATTCGCAAGAAGATGATTACAATGAGACTCTTAAGGCCTTTTTACAATAAGCAGGAATACCCGAAACCCAAGACATCCAAAAACCTAACCCCAGGATATGAAGCGCCAAAAGTCACGTGGGTCATGTTTGGGTAAGTTAGTACATCAACTTCCCGGGGTCGTAACGTTTGCATACGATCTCCGTTTTAGGTGTATGATAGCTCGTTAGAAAGGTATCGTCGAGGAGATTAATTTTGGGGGCTCTATCATGCCTTTTGCAATCATTGAAAAGCCCGATCTCGAAAAACCTTCATTTAGGCCCTCAAAATAGCCCTGAAAGTTAAAAACTGCTAAAAATAGCAAATTACCAAAATTGCTAGAAAACTGTTTTGAGCCAGTTGGAAAAGGTGGGTGGCCACCGATATCCACCTGGATCAATCCACCTAGAAGATGCCTTCTCTGGAGGACTTTATCGAATCCCTGACACAAGACCAAACCAAGCTCATCAACATGGGAAAAATCAAAGGCCCAAAGGCGCATGCACTTACTCTACAAGATGGAAGCCAAATCTAAAGATAACGACAAAAGGAAATCTCATGCACATCCGAAAAAGGAAGGGTACACAAAACCCTTCACCGATGCCTCCAGATCCAAAGGGGGAAAGGGAAGAAAAGGGGAGAAATGCTCATATTTCCATAAAGGATTCCACCCAGAATCCACATGCATGCAGAAACAAATAGATATAATGACTCAAATAATTTAGCAAAACAACCTTGGAGATTGCATCCCCGAGGGTGCCAAGAAGAAGAAGCCAGAAGATCAGAATCCCAGGAAAGACAATTCTAGCCATGCCTTGATTGCCATCAACTCCTCTCATGATGCTTGGATCGTAGATTCAGGAGCATCACATCACATGGCTGCCACAAAAGCAGTCTATTCTCCATTAGATGCATGGAAATTTCCTCCTATTCGGATGGGGGACAACTCTCCAATCGAAGTCATCGACAAAGGAAGGATTGAACTCACCAATGAAAGCTTCGAGAATGTGTTGGGCATTCCCAAACTTTTTGTCAACCTTCTCTCTGTGCATCAGTTGACGAATTTCAGCACCAGAAAGAAAGTCATATTCACACCAAATGAAGTGGACATCTATGACATGCAAACCAACTCCAAGGTTTCTACCAGTGAGGTAAATCATCAATCTAGATTGTATACATTTTCTGAATTTATTGAACCAGATTCTGCTTTACTGCTTACCCATGCCAATGAAAGTAGTAGGATATGGCACGAAAGGTTCAAACATTTGAATTTCAGATATATGCAACAACTTAGCAAGCAAATATTGGTTGATGGTATACCAACCATCCATTTCTCCAAAGGAGTCYGTGAGATATGTGTTCTTGGAAAACACCCTCAAGAGAAATTCGACAAAGGAAAGACTCACTGAGCTTCTGCTACTTTAGATCTGATCCATAGTGACCTCATGGGTCCTTTTACACATCCATCTATCAACAATGCGAGGTTTTTTTCTCAATTTTGTTGATGATTTCTCACGTTTCATATGGATTTACTTTCTCAGGCAAAAATTTGAGGTCTTTCAACACCTCAAAGATTTCGAAGCCCTGGTTGAGACATAGTCCAGAAAGAAAATCAAAGTCCTCCGAACTGATAATGGGGGAGAGTATGTCAATCATGAGATCCATAATATTTTTCATGAGGCAGGGATTCAGTTGCAGCACACAGTTCCCTATACTCCGTAGCAAAACATAGTTGTTGAGTGGAAAAACAGATCTCCAAAGGAGATGGCATGTTGCATGTTGCATTCAAAGTCAATACCATAGAGACTATGGGACGAACCACTTAATTGTGCAACATACATCCAAAACAAATCTCCCCATAGATCTGTCAAGGATAAGACCCCTACGAGGCTTGAAGCGGCCTCAAACCGGAAGTGACCCACTTTCATAGTTTCGGTTCACGTGCATGGGCCCAGATTCCCTCTGAAAAGAGGAAGGCACTTGATCCATAGAGAACAGAGTGTATCTTTGTTAGATACCTTGACAATGTGAAGGGATACAAACTTATTGATCTTTCCTCAGACTGACTCATCATTGAGCGAAGTGTCCAATTCGAGGAAAGTGTCTCACATGTACCTCAACAACCACATGCAAACACCTTCATTCTTCCACCTGTTCGAGATGATGAGCATGCACATGCCAACTCTTCTTCATATAAGATTTTTGATTCATAGGACTCAGATGATTTAGATAGAGAGTTAGTATAGTTAGATGCAGAGTCAGAGTATCTAGATATAGTTGCAGAGCCAGAGCAGAGGCCCAAGTGGGCACACACTACTCTTCAAGATGCAGGGGATCTCGTTGGTGATCCAACAGATACTAGGAGGAGTCGATTTGATTTCAAGGAGCCTCATGTTTCACTCACTGCCACTGAACCATTTCCCTCCAGGCATATTTTATTGGTTAAGTCTTCATATCCACAGTCTTGTGGCGAGGCTGTTGGAAATCACTTTGGGAATCTTCCATGTAGGAGGAGTAGAACTCCCTCCTCGAGAACCAGACTTGGGATCTGGTTCCCCTTTCTTCTGGGAGGAAAATTGTTAGATGCAGATGGGTCTACAGGACCAAGAGTGTAGTGGATGGACAAATTAGCAGATACAAAGCCAGACTTGTTGCCAAAGGCTTTCAGCAGGTGCATGGTATTGACTATGATGAGACCTTCACTCCATTAGTGAAGATGTATTCCATACGATTGGCACTTGCCATTGTAGCAACCAAGGGATGGGAAGTCCATCATATGGATGTGAAGAATGCATTTATTCATAGTGATATCTCAGAGTAGATCTATATGGAGCATCCCCAAGGATTTATGCAAGACTCATCTTTGGTCTGTCCACTAAATAAGTCCCTTTATGGCCTCAAGCAGGCTCAGAGGGCATGGTATGCCAAGATGGACTCCTACTTGTTGTCACAGAACTTTGTACATTGTAAATCGGACTCAAATGTCTACATGCTCAGGACGACTGATTCACTTCTACTTTTAGTTCTATATATTGATTATTTATTAATCATTGGTTGCTCAACTTCAACAATTGTTGCAGTCAAGAGGATTCTACATGACAGGTTTTTGATGACGGACATGGGTCCGCTACACTTCTTCCTTGGAATTGAGATCAATCAGGATGCATCAGGCATCAAGCTGTCTCAGGCCAAGTATGCACGATATCTCCTTAAGATATTTCACATGACAGACTGCAAGTCTTCTCTAACTCCTTTCCTATCAGGAGTCAAACTTGAGGATGGCGGGGACACTCCATTGGTTGACAACACATTGTACAAACAACTAGTGGGGAGCTTGTTGTATCTCAAACACTCCATACCAGACCTCTCCTATGCAGTTTCCGCAGTTTCCAAGTTCATGTAGGAGTTGCATGAGCTACATTGGAAGGCTGCAAAGCGTATCCTTCGATACATACATGGCACCATCACCTTTGGGATTCATTATGAAACAAACTCTACATTATATCTCATCGGGTTTACTGATTCTGACTGGGCTGGCGATAACACTGATCGCAAGTCCACATCTGGTTATTCACTCAGTCTTGGATCTGAGACTATTTGTTAATTGAGCAAGAAGAAAGCTGCCATTTCTCTATCTTCAGCCGAAGTAGAGTACAGAGGGGTAGTTAACATAACCATTCGGGCTATGTGGCTACAACATTTTTCTCACTGAGTTGGACATTCAGTTTCATCGATCGATCGTCATCTGGTGTGACAACCAGAGCACTCCGAAGTTCTGTAGAGATCCAGTTCAGAGGCAACAGACGAAGCACATCGAGATCCACATGCACTACATCCAGGACTTAGTACATGAGGGGATCATTGACCTACAGTTCTGTCCTTCAACAAAACATACAACATACATCTTCACCAAGACCTTCACTAAGCAGAAGTTCCATTCTCTGTGAAGTCATCTTGGAGTGAAGGACACAGTTGCCTAACAACTGTCAGTTCTTATTTTTACATACATTGTACCTTGAGAGGGGAGTTTTCCCATGAGGTTTTCCCTCTTTCCTCACTTTATTTTCAATGCATCTTTTGTATTTGGGTACCTAACATGGCCTCGTTGCCGGGACCCATTCTTTATTTTCACCATAGTGATGTTCAAGGGGGGTATTGGAGTTACTTCACACACACCTATGATTTCTTTTTCCTAAGGTTTTTCCTTGTTTATTAGTCATTATCCAATCTCCTATATTTTAGGAGAGAATATTCCACCTGGAGAATATTCTCTTCAGTTGACACTTCAGTTTGACTAATTGAGTTGATTCTAGATGTTGCATTGGTTTTGTCACCATGCAACATTGGGATCATCACCATGCTAATGTGCATTACCATTGATTCCTTGATCTACTCCTACTACACTATGTTTCAGTCAGTTAACTGAAGACTGGTTTACTAGTTAACTCGGCTAGGTGGAAATTCACTCCCGTAATTGTCCGAGAGACTAGACTAGGTGCAGTTCACTCCCGTAACTGCTGATGTGTGTCCAGATCATTATAGACTACCACTATGGTGCATTGGTTCTCCTCGAGTGCACATTGATTGAGTTATACAGAGTATATCATGTGTAAATTATTCATTATTCATCACAGTTAATGAGAATTCTTCCATTATTTTCTCTCTTGCTTCTTCTTTCTCAATTTCTCTCTGCAAATGTGTGTGGTATTTTCTAGCTAGATCTATTATGTGCAGGTTCAACACATTTACAAGTTTATCATGCTTGCCTCCACCATGGTACTAGCTTCGGCAGTGGCAATGGAAGGGGCTTGCTTAGTCTCTTGAGCAACTTCTTGTAGCCCCTTCAAGGCCTCTTCCTTTGTTTCCAAGTCCTCATATAGATGAGCAGTTGCTTTGGTGAACCTCTCCTATTGCCAATTGTCCAATTGAGTGAATTTCTCCCCCAATTGCAAGAGTTGAAATCTACTCCTATCTAATTAAGCCCTCATGGTGGTGAAGAAGTCATGGCGCTTGGAAAGCTCTTTTTCTAGCTCATTTGCTCTCTGCCTCCAATGCCTTCTTTCCTCTTGCATTTGCCTATTGAAGTCTCTCAACTCTTCCATATTCTCCCTTTTCAAAGCTTTTCCCATGGAAACTGCTTCAAGGTCTTTGAAAAACCTACCATGATACTAGATGATCTGTAAATGGCGGGCCTATGGATTATTTGTTTCATCAACACAATTTCCTATTGTGGAAAATTAAAATTCAATGTCTGTGCAATTCAGAGTTCAAGCTTCTTGATGCACAGTTTAGATTTGGTTTCAATATTTGTTGGGTTGCTTGAGGTGCTAAGGCCAATGGAACCCACAATGGAGGCAAGTTCAATGGTGTCCCTGTGGTCTATTTCCTCAATTTTGAGGTGCCCATGGAACAACAATACTCATAGATAAGCAAGGTATGTGCTTAGCTATAAAACATGGATGTGGCACTCTAGTATCGATGTTAAGAAATAAGTCTATCATAAGCCAAAACCTTAATGCATAAGTGAGTCAACCAACAATAAAACAATGCTCAAATACAAGAATAAGTTGACCAATAGGTGATTCGCTCGAAGTGGAGGGACATAAAGCCTTTAGGAGAGTGTGAGAGAGGATGTGGAAGGAAAACACTGCCCATGGGCAAGAGGAAAATGCCCAACAAGTAATAAAATGTTGAAGATGGCCCGTGGGCAAAGGAAAAATGCCTAATAATTAATAGAATGTTGTGGAAGACATGTGGGAAAAGGGAAATTCCCAACAAGTAATAGAACGTTGTGGATGGATTGTGGGCAAAGGGAAGATGCCAAACAATACCAATTCAACTCGTGTAGTGAGACAAACCAAAATTCTAGCAAACCTGTAAACCAATTAATAGAGCAAGGTTCTATGTTGTATTTACAAGCTAAGGTTGTTGTTGCTATCATGCAACGATCCAACAATTAATAATCATACCCAACACAACAAGAAATACAACACCAATAACATAGAGTGTTCGAGCACACCAGAAATTAATGAACCCACACCAAAGCCATGAAATTGAAACAATTACACAAAGATTTCAACATTTAATGGGCATTTTATTATACTAAGGAGATAATTACAGAGGGGTGAGCTATACACGAATTTTGTGTAATGTTACTCACTGACAATACAAAATTGTAAATAGCCATGGCACAAAGACACCTTTGCTCATTGTGGATAGGCTCCTTGAATCCTTTGTCCTTCGATCTTCAAGTAAGTTTACCTCTTCTAGCTCCCATTTATGTGATTTCCCTCCCAGGTTCTCCTTGCATCTATCTTATTTCTCTTCACTACAATGTTCATTTTCTTTAATAGGTTTCCTTTGGTAGGCCAACCATCACAGTGGTTCATTTCCACTTCCAACTTTACCAAAAAAGACAAAATAAAATTAAAAAAAACATTACATGCGTATTACAAAATTTAAAAGAGGTTTGACAAGGATCCAATTCAAATCATCCTTCTACAACAACGTTGTCACGAACTATACAAACACAATAAGCACATATTTGTCTGTTATTGCATTAACAATCTTGTATAGGCACACCAATCAATTATTGATTTGTTCTAGCAATTAGATTTGTCGTTACACAATCCATATGCCTAAAAGCACAATGTATAGGAAATATGTAGAAGAAATACCATATGTATTCTCTCATAAAATACTCAAAGAATCCAATTCACATCAAAAGCAATATTCGTATTAAGGTTGAGTTAGTCTTTGCGAGATACTGAAATACATGAAAATTGTGAGTTGCTTCATTATTTTAGTAACCTTATTTATTTTAGCAACCTTTAACACAATGATTTAGGCTTTGTGTTGTAACATCCCCAATATAATCCCGAGTTTAATTAATGCTTAATGTAGATATAATATGTGGCTATGGCCAAGCGATGTAATATGTGAATTGTATTTATATGTTTTAATAATAAAATGTGATGTCAACTGCTAAGGGGACATGGGTAGAGATGGGGGATGAATTAATCCACAAGAGAGAGGGGGGATGAATTAATCCACAAGAGAGAGGGGGGGGGGGGGGGGGGNGGGTGTCTAGAAGAATGCCTAATAGAGGGGTCAAAGGGGGGAAACACCCATGTCTATTAATTCCACCCACATTCCTGAATTTTATTATGACTATGTATTAAACTCTAGTTTCTGATTAAGTGTCCCCAAAGCCAATCATTGAATGCATGTAAGAGGGTGGGTATGAGAAATCACATCCCATGGTTATTAGAAGCATGGGGGATGAGTACAATCAGTTTGGGGAAGTGTGTGAGTCAAGAAAGCAAGCCAAAGGAGAGGAAATTCATATGGGAAGCTACAACAGTTTGCGGGGGAGTCAATGTTTTTCATGAACAAGTAAAGAGTAGAAAAAAGAGCTTGGAAGTTGGATCAATGATCCATATTTTATGAGCAAAACGAAATGAACACAAATTATTATTATTATTAACACATAGACACAATAAACAATAACAGAGATACAATAAAACTGACTTCTATTCTATAAAAAAATATGTTGAAACTGTAAAACACAGATTGTTAACAAGCTTGCTAGAATGGTGGCGGCTTATCTCTAAGAAGAGATGTGATGGTTGTGCTCATTCGCAAGAAGATGAGTATAATGAGGTTCTCAAAGAATTTTTACAATAAACATGAATGCTAAAACCCTAGACATAAAAAAACCTAACCCTAGGAGATGAAGTGCCAAAAGTCATGTGGGCCTTGTTGGGGTAAGTTGGTACATCAACTTCCCGAGGTCGTAACTTTTGCATACGATCTTCGTTTTAGGAAAACGATTGCCCGTTGGAAATTTCTATCCAAGGACTACACATTATGCCATCAAAATCTAACTTAGTGTATAATTTGATTGTGGCAAGCCCTAAAAACGTTATTTAGGGCCTCAAAACTCCCCGAAAGTTCAGGACCCGAAAACTAGGAAAAAACCGCCAAACTGAAAAACTGTCAATATGAGATAGCTGGAATAGGTGGGTGGCCATCGATATCCACCTGGATCAATCCTCCCCCCTTAGTAAGAAATTGTCTCCATTGCGTTGAGTTACCCCATTAGATGAGGAAATTTCTGCTAAATTTGGCCTCGGGTGAGTCACTTGCCTTGGTGCAAGAGTTGCCCTGGTTTTACAACCTAATAAAGTTGGATCCTCTGCTGGTGAGTGCCCTTGACCTATGTTTCCATGATCTGACTAGTGGATTCTTGTCCCATGTAGTCAGGGTTGAGCCATGTTGGTGTCAATTGTTTTTCTATCTGTGAGGTGTCCAATAATGGTGGAAAATATGGCCAAAGGAGATCCACATTGAACACTGGGTGCAAGCCAAGAAAGGGGAGAATGTTGAGATCAAAATCATTGTCTCCCACAACCTTGGTGATGGTGTAAGGTCCATAGTAGAGTGGATGAAGCTTCTGATGGGGCCCTGTAAGGCGTTCTTTCTGCAAGTGCAACCAAACTTTGTCTCCCACCTTAAACTTGTGTGGCACCCGATGTTGATCATGGCACTGCTTGTACTTGGCATTGGACTTCTGCAAAATATCTTGAACCTGTTGGTAGATGTTTTGGATCCTCTCAATGAACTGGGTGGCTTTGTCATCTTCAGTTGGAGCATGGGACAAGTCTATCTGGGTGGCCGCAAGGGGTAGTGCAACATCCATGGGACCCATTGGTTGAAATCCCAACCCCATCTAAAAGGGGTTGTAGTCAGTTGAGCTATGTATGGCTCTGTTGTAGTTGTGATGAACATAGAGAAGACTCTCATCCCATGTGCGAGGGTGCTTAGAATTGTACATTCATAAGATATGCACGATCATCCGGTTGACGACCTTGGTTTGGTCATCCATCTGGGGGTGTAAGGCAGTGGATTTGGTGAGCTTGGTGTTCAACAGTCACCAAAGGCTCGACCATAATGTGTTGAGGAATCGACTGTCCCAATCTGAGATAATGGTTTGTGGTATCCCAAAATGTACCCACACGTGTTCAAAGAAGAGTTTGGCAGTGGCCTCCACTGTGATGCTCTTCTTGTAGGTGACCAAAATCACCATCTTGGAAAAGAGATCAACAACCACAAAAGCACAGTTGTTTCCCCGCTTGGTGGATAGAAGGATCAACATGTAGTCCATTGAGATGGATTCCCAGGTCATGTCAGGAGTAGGCAGAGGGGTGTACAAGCCTTATTTCTTAGTGGCCGGTTTGACAATAGTGCAGGCAATGCAAGACCTGATATACTTGCTGACATCTTGTAGAAGTTTCGGCAAGTAGAAATGTTGTTGCAACACTGCCACTGTCTTTTATACACCGAAGTGTCCTGCCGCCTGACTATAGTGGGATTCCCAAATCATCTTCGCTCGCTCACTTGATGGAGCACAGAGATGGCCCATATGGCACAACGATGCATCATGAAGTTGGAAATTAGTGACAGTTGTGTTTGCGCCCAACATCTGGTAGGTGGTGGTGAAGTCATGATCTTTTTCATAAATTTGGGGCCATCTATAAGTCTCATGGTTGCAAGAGTCTAGCACCGTGGTGAGTGCCGCGACTGGAGGTCGGCTGAGGCAATCATCGACTGGGTTGGTACTTCATGGCTTATACTTGATGTTGAGGTGGGACTTCTGCAAGTATGTGGACCACTTATGATGGTGGTCTTTCTAGAATTTTCCTTGTGTCTGCATGAACTACAACGACTTATGATCAATGTGGATGATTGTCTCCTTCTCGAGAATGTAATTCCTCCCCTAGAAGTAGGCTTGCACAATGGAGTACATTTCTTTGTCGTAAGTAGGGTACTTATGGAAGAAATTTGATAATGTATCACTATGATAGGCCACGGGGTGGTCGTGTTGAGTGATAACTGCACCCACATCATAGTCTGAAGCATCTGTCTTGATCTCAAAGAGTTGTTGTAGGTCGGGTAACGAAAGCACTGGGGTTGAGCAGAACTGTTGCTTCAAATCATCGAACGCTTGTTGTTGGGACAAGCCCCAAACAAACTTTGTCTTACCACCACCCCTGGTTACTTGGTTGAGGGCCCATACAATATGGGAGAATCCCAACACGAACCTGCGATAGAAATTGGCAAGGCGTAAAAAGCTTCAAAGCTCAGTGAGCGTGGTTGGGGATGGCTAGTCACACATAACTTGGATCTTGGTTGGATACACATGCACACCATGCTCATCAACAATGTAGCCTAGGTACTGAACCCTGTCCATGCCGAAGGATCATTTTTCCAAGTTGGCATATAGCTTGTGTTGCTGCAGAGTGTGTAGAACCTGCTGAATATGCTACAAGTGTTCCTCCCAAGTCTTGTTGTAGATGAGGATTCCATCCAGATACACCACTACAAAATAATTGGTGAAAGGCCGTAAGATATCGTCCATCATCCTCATGAAAATTTTTGGGGCATTTGTCAAACCAAAGGGCATGACCAACCATTCAAAAAGACCTTCTTTTGACTTGAAGGCAATCTTCCATACATCTATCTACTCTATTGGGACCTGATGGTAGTCATACTTCAAATCAATCTTACTGAAATATTTCCCCCCCTTGAGCTCATCAAGGAGATCGTCGATTCAGGGAATTGGGTACTAGTTCCTAACTACAATTTTATTTAGGGCCTGGTAATCAATGTAGAGTCGCCATGTCCCGTCTTTCTTCTGCACAAGCACGAGTGGGATTTCACAAGGTGATGAGTTAGGTTGGATGTGCCCCTTTTGGAGCAGTTCTTGGATCCGACGCTTGATCTCCTCATTTTCTAATAGAGAGCGATGATAGACTGACCCATTGGGCAGTGGTGCGTTGGGGGTCAGATCTATGGAATGCTTTACTTGACAGTGCAGAGGTACCCCAATAGGCGAGGATAATATGTCTTTGTATTCTTCCATGAGCTTATCCACTTGCTTCTGCTGTGTGGAGAGGTCGGCCATGAAGGCCATGGATGTGGCTGCAATTTTTCGCTCACTCTGAGAGAAAATCATGAAGAAGACAAACTTCCTGGTCTAAGAGATGACCTTCCTGCATTGCTTGGAAAAGATCAAGGAAATGGCACTAGGTGGGACTACCTCGGGTATCCTGTACAATTTGCTCACAGAATTAATAGTAACACTGCGAGGCCTAGACTCATATACAACATGATATTTTTATAAATAAGGTTGGTCTAAAAGAACATCATGAACTTCAAGGGGAGCAACCTCACACAATACCTCATCTTTGAAGGGCTTGATGTCGTAGGACATACAACATTGTTGGCTAACGCGAAGATCACTTCCTTGGTGGAGACATCTGATGGTGTAGGGTTGTGGGTGCGACATTGTTGGCAGGGCCAACTACTTGATGACATCTGTTGAGATGAGGTTCTTTTGGCTGTTGCTATCAACAATGAAGTGCAATGGGGTGCCTTTCACCCACATCTGTGAATGAAAGAGGTGATCACCTTCCTCTGGCTCATTAGGTTCACCGAGCTAGATCTTGGTGGTAGCAATGATGGAATTGGGTTTCGCGTCAATGATCTGTCTCCCCTTTTCTAGTTATGACTCAAAGTCGAAACCCACATATGATTTAGAGGCTTTCACCTCATCCACCAATGACTACTTTGAGCGACAATCAACAGTGTTATGCCAGGGTCTCTTATGGAATTCACACCACTTCCCAGTATCTTTCTTCGTCTTTCCATTGTCCTTTTTTGTTTGCGTCTTATAGTGGTTGTCCCAAGGCTTTCCATCATTGCTCTGCCCTTTGTTCTGCAGGTTGGGGCTGCCCTTGCCCTACCTTTGTTGTGAGGGGTTCCTAGACCCAAACTGTCACGTCTTTTGTTTAAGCTTTTGCTCGATTTTGACGACATATCAATAAGCCTCACCAGAGGACGAAATGTCCAGAAACTCCATTTATGCCTGGATGTATCTATGCAGACCACTGTGGTACTTAAGCACTAGATGTTGCTCACAATCTTTGATACTCAGCTTGGTGCACAAGGTATGGAAGATATTTGTGAACTCTAGCACTTCTTGGTCCCTTTCCTGCCACAATGTGATCCATTTTGTATAAACATAGTTACCAACTTAACGAGAACTCTACAAAGTTCTCGTTTTTTGGGGGGGTCTAATTTTTTACCCCGTTTTAAAAAATGGTGCTACCGGTAGCACCCCCCCTCGCTTTTTAGGTGGTTTTTTGATATTTTAATTTTTTCGATCCATAATGTTTCCACTTTTCTTTTTTTTAAATTGATCCAGGTCGATATCGGTGGCCACCCACCCATTCCACTGGCTCGAAAAATAGTTTTCCACCTTGGCAGTTTTTCTGGTTCCAAACTTCTGGGGTCGTTTTGAGGCCCTAAATGATGTTTTTTGGGGATTTGGGGCCTAAGAGGTTGCTAGAGGCACTACCTTGGGCCATTCGAAAATTGTTCTTCTCGGTTAGACCTTTCCAACGGGCTATCGTGCGCTTAAAACAAAGATCATATGCAAAAGTTATGACCCTGAGAAGTTGATGTACTGACTTACCCAAATGGGGCCCACATGAATTTTGGCGCTTCATCTCCCAGGGTTAGGTTTTTGGATGTCTAGGGTTTTTGACATTCTTGTTTATTGTAAAAGGCCTTCAGAACCTCATTGTAACGATCTTCTTGCGAATGACTTTGCGAAAAAGCACCAGAACGATAGAGTAGAACATACCGATTGCTGCAGGGTGGTGCACCGATTCAGATAGTGTAGCGAATCGCTACCTCTAGGGTTTGTTGCGCAGCTCCAGGCTGCCGCCATGGCCACGCCAGGGGGAGGGGACCCCCCTCCCTCCTCCCCGATCTCTGCCGAAGAGGCGTTTAGGAAGCTGTTAGCGTCGTCTGGGAAGAAACCGGTGGCCAAAGAGGCCCCGAAATTCGTCAAGAAACTTGACACAATTCTAGAAATCGAACTGCCAGAGGAGCACTCCATTAAAATCGCCCTGGCTCTCGCCGAAAGAGGTTTGGTTGGCCAATTCATGGGGCTTTG